>JAPMLY010001834.1:0-25000 GCA_026401115.1 Tetraselmis chui | reverse complement strand
CGGAGCACGAGGAGGAGCTGCGCGCTGTGATGGCGCATGCGGGGGTGCTGCCTGTGGAGGAGCTGCACCGAATGAGTCTCAGGTGCGCTGTGACGCCGTGTTGTTTTTCGTCAGCGCGGCCTCAAACCCTAAACCCTTATCAGTCCCTCATATTGCGGAAGTAGGGTATGTGGTTTGGGGGGGGGGGGGGGGGGGGGGGGGGGGGGGGGGGTGTTTCGTCATTTGAGCTGTCGTTTGGCGAGATTGAAAGCTATGTGGCAATTTAAGAATGGACCGATTTCGCATGGGGAGGTTATTTCTATATTTTGTTTGTAATTTATGGAAAACAATTTATGATAATTGAGTTTATTTATCTTTTTGTGAATAATTTCATTCATTTTGGAATGGATGGCCTTTGTCTGAAATATGCGTTTGAGGATTTTTTGGTTCACGCTTGATGCGGTTGGTGACATTTTGGATGCATGCTCTGATAAAACTGGGCTTTTGAACCCTTTGTTGTCGAGGCGATAATATGGTGACTGAGAGGTGTTGTGATTTTGGCAATGGGGGCTCGTTAACTTGTGTGTCTCCCTTAAATGAATAATCTTTCTGAACACTGTCGAAGTCGATTGGAAGTCGCACCAGAAGGGTCGGGTGCACTTCGCTGACCTGCACAGAAACGAGACGGGGTGATTATTTGCATTCGCGTCTATCGCTCGCTCCTTCGCACGAAGAGACTGCCTTTTAAATACATAACCAAACCCAAAGGTATTCGTTATGTTTCATATATACATCTAACTGCACTGAATACTTCTATCGATTCAGCGTTTCAAAAGCTCTTTAGCTGCTGATATGGGATTCAACCCCCCCCCCCCTTCCACACACACACATACAAAAAAAAAATCACATACACTTTTGGACACATAAACACTCTCACTCTCTCTCTTTCACACACACACACACACACACACACACACACACACAATTGCACATTCTTTGATGATATGTTGCTGTAGGCGTCCTATGTACGATCTCATCGGAGAAGTTGAGTGGAGATGCTAGCTATCTAAAGCTAAACCAAGCTCGCACTCTTAGTTTCCTATCGCCGCGAATTAATGGAACTGATTGAAATGGGACGCGGCCGACGTCGTATTTGGTCCATTTGTCTCAATTCAATCAACGCTGCTGGTTTTTACACATTGCTCACATGTACACATGCCAGTGATGAGGTGTTTTGGGGTTATGATTGCATGACCTTTTAAAAACTTTTTTGATGTTATGCGTCTGCAGTTCGAAATGGTGTCCATATTTTTGTGGATTAGTTTTGGGCGGTGAAGCAATTAATATTCCATTAAATCCCCCTTTGCTTGAGTGAAATGGTGCGTTTGTTGGGTCATACTAAAGGCGCATGTGGATAGACCACGTCGTCAGTGGGTATGCATTGTTATTGACGACTAGCGCGGCCCATGGTTGTGCCTGGATGCCATTTTGCTGATTTTATGGTTTAGGAACCTGCGCCACCTTGTCATTTTGTAAACAAGTTTTAAGATCTCACGCGCACTGTGCCTGTACACCTTCCATCGTTGTACGGGTACTTCAAGGCAAATACCATCACAATCCACCTGTACCATTTCGCAGTAGTTTATCGAGATGACATCTTATCCTAGCCCGAAACCCTAACTTGTAAACCAAAGAAACAGGTTATATCACATTCACATCAATTTTCCGAATCACGATGTCGCATTTGTTGTACCGAATCCAATCGAGCTAATGCTATGTGACACACACACACACACACACACACACACACACACACACACACACACACACACACACACACACACACAAATACACACACACACACACACAAATACACACACACACACACACACACACATACAAGTACATACACACACATTAATGTTTTTTTTCGTCGTTCCCTGTTGTTTATCGGCTCTCCGCGCCACGACCTGCTCGCCCTGCCGTTTTGTAAACAGGGCGTTATACAACCACGTCAGCCAAATTGCGTCGGCTCAGCGGAGCGCCTCGTCGAAACTGGCGGAAACTCAGAACGAGCTCGGCGCACGAGACGCGCGGCTCCGTTACCTAGCGGATCGAGTGGAGGAGCTGGAGGGGCTGCTCGCCGCCAGCGAAGGGATGAGCAGTCACCGGCAAAGCGGCAACGAGGTATGTTCCCTATCAAAAAATTACATAATCATTCTGCATAAAATTGTAATAAAAGATATATGGTTCCCATTAATTGACATTGTTTGAGCATATAAATTGAATTATTGTTTAGAATAATGCTATGAGATAAGTTGTTTTGTTCGCAGCTGTTTTGAAATATTGTTAAAGGTAAAAGCCCTGACATTGTAAGGCATTGTAATTGTGTCGTAATGACTTTTGTAGTCTTTGAATTTACTTGAATGCAAGCAAACAGAGCAGGGTCGATAATAGGGTGGGCCTTTACGACCCCTCCCCTAAGAATAATGTGTGTTTACACGCTCATTTTGAAGACATGGTGGGAAAGTGTTTATCCTTAAAATGATACGAGAGCGCTTCGAAAGTCGGATTAAACCATTTTACTTCAGACTTTGTGTCATATTGTAAAGCAAGACCGCCCCAGGATTTTTTTGAAATTGTGGAGCTTATGGCGGTGCTGTTTCCGCTCAGGATTCGAGGAAGGTCTCCGAAACCGTTTTTGTCCGGGACGGCGAATCGAAACCATCGCCAGGCGCCCCGCGACGCCGCCACACCTCTGACGAGCTCTTGCTCGGGTCGTCCCCACCGCCGAAAAGCCAACATTGGCTGCACGGCGAACTGGAGGCACTGCTCGACTCGCCCTCTGACTCCCGGCGTCCGGGGGCTCTCCTTGTCGAGCGGGCATCGCCCTCGCCGGATAAAAACACACATATTATTGGCGCGTCTTCATCCGAACGACAGCATTCCCGGCCGGCGTATGAAAATACGAACCACGTGTCGAATGTCCAACGACACGGCGGCGGAGTAAACTCGACGAGCTTCAACTCGGCCACCGAGACGCTCGACACCTCGAACGTCGACTCCTCGACGGCGCCCCACGACGAGTCGGGCAACGATTCGGAATCCTCGGACGATGAGTGGATCACTCGTCGCCTGAATCCCAGTAACCCTCGACTCAGCGGCCTACGCTCCGCTGCCTCGGCCTCCGCCGGCCCCTCGTCCCCTCGACAGTCGAGCGGAAGTGCGCACAGCGCTGCCGTCGTAGCGACGCACCGTCGGAGTCCCAGCCTGCAGAGTAATCCCGAACGAGGGATTCTGTCGGATAGGGACGATGACACCTCATCATCTGACGAAGACGACGCCGTGGCTTTCCGTCACGGTCGGCTCCCGCTGCCGAGACACACTGTGACTGGTAGTGCTTCACCGCAGCCTTCGCGACGGGACAGCGGCGGCTGGGGTCGGCCACCCGCGCATCGCGGACGGCCTCGTGCCGTGAGTGCTGGAACCTTCACCGGCGACATGAGCCCGCACACGAGGAACGGGATCTAGACCCCGTCGCAAGACGCTCCGGCTAGTGACCACTGAAATAATTAATTGCAACTTGCTGTGTCGTTTCGTTTTCATCAATTCGCTCACCTGTTTTTCTTGTCGTCGTTGATGTCGTGTCGATTTGGCTGTCGGCGAATAAATCGGTGATTTCCGGATTCGGGGGTTTGTCTACCCATTCAGAGCTTTTGTTAAACCCTGCACATCATCATGTAACGTCAAATACTGTTCAGCCAAAGATATCATTTTATTAAAGGTGTTATGCCTGCGTCCGCAATTGCATATGTCAGGATTTCGCATGTTCTACCGTCGATGTGGAATGAGAAACACTAAAACCGCCCAAGTCCAATAATGTTTGATTTCGTAAATTCTCCAAAATGATTTCAAATTTCCCCCGAAACGCCCGACGGTGGCTCGCGCAGGCTGCGTAGCCGACGAAGCCCGATGGATCAAACAAGAAGCACATTACTCGCTCCCTTGATGGCCAGCCCTCGCTCGTATCCTTTTCCGCGTATTCCGCGGATATCTTTTCAAAGCTACAAGCCGACATCAATGAAAGCGTCAACCTGCTTCGCTTCGCCAACCTCGCTCCCAAGTTTTCTTACCGCGCTCGGCAGGAGTCTCGGCGGTTTGCATCTCGTCTAGGCCACGGCGCCCTTGCTTTTTTGGCTTCGGCCGCCTACAACGGGCCGCCTAGGCGAGCTCCATGATTTTCTTGAGTTTCTTGAGCACTACGACTCCGTTTTCCGCGTCGCAGTTTGTCGCATCTTCGGTCTACCATCATCCCGCATCCTCTCGAGTCTTCGTTTCCCCACTGCTTGTGCTTCTTGCCATCTAGCGGTTTAAGCTATGCCGGGCGCATTCGAGTCGGCGGGTGTTGACATATCGGATGACGCCGGGGGCACTGCATTTGCTGACCATTTGGCTCGATGCGGCGGAGATGCTTATGTACATATCGCTCACTCTTGGTTGGTGACGACCCTTGCGGAAATCAACTCCGAGGTTCGTGGTATACTCGGGGTTGGCGTCGAGGTTCTCACGGACCCCATGATGTAAGTTCAACTCTCCAACCGTAACGACGGCCTCCACGCGGTTGTGTGTGTCTTGCACTACCACGGCATCCGCGGCTCGAAGCTCGCTCTTGATGCCGGGGTTTCCGTTTTATTCGGTGCTCCTAGCCCCCCGTCTCCCAAAGCCGCTTTGAGCCGTGTTGAGAAGACAAAGGTCGAAAAGTACTCGGAGGGAGTGAGGAGTCGCCATGCATCCGCTTCACTCCCTTTGCGGTCACGGAATTTGGTGCTCTCGGCGGCCACGCCACGGCTTTTTTTACATAATTGACTAGGCAAGAAGTTGCCTTTAAAGGGATGCATGCGGGCAAGTTGATGGCCTCATCGCGCCGAAAGGTATCTCTCGCCGTCCATGTTGCTCACGCGGACAACGTCTTGCGCGGGTTATCCGCCGCCACGGACGGTGTGTAGGCCGCTTCTTCTCGGGCTGGGATGCCTTCTCTTGCCACGACGTTCTTCCCCCGCGCCATGGGCCGCAAGCGTCTCCGTGCTTCCTCGCGCGGGGCGTGCGCCGTTGCCGCTTGTCGCCTCCACGTGTCGCGTTTGCATCGTAGCCTGAGAGTATCATGTGTCCTCTCGTGTTTTCTGTGTTGGATTTGTGCTTAATGTAATGCTTCCCCTTTGCCGTACGCTGGATTCCGTGACTCTTTTGTCACTCTTGCCCTATCGGTTCTCTCCCTTTTTCCTTCCACGCGTTGAGTTTTTTTGTAATCATGAAAATTACTTTAAGCTAATGCGCCCAGTCTTATTCGATGTTTTACGAGAAAAAGCACTGGAAACCGCCAAGAGAATATGATAATGGAGCAGAAGTACGGGTACGGGTAAACCGGCGAACAAATTCCTTCATGCGGACATAACTGTCCGGACAAATACGCCCGGTCTTTGCTACACTGACAAATAAATTGTTTAACTAAAAAACAGTCTGAAATCCATAATTGTTTCCCACAAAAATCGGCATCGCTAAATCAATGCAATCATCATCTGAGGAGCAGAGTCGCCCCCCCCCCCCCCCTCACCTACCTTGAGTTCATAAGAAAGAGTGCCAACTCTCCGTTAATCATTCCCCCTTAGTCCATTCATCAATCAATCGAAACATATGCACCAATAATTTGACGTACATTTAGTATAAAAACAACAACAATTAAACATCGCACATAAACAATTAATTCAGCATTTACACTAATCCATATATAAAAATTGTCTTCAATTTACGTTAAACAGAGAATGGATATATTTGTTTTACATTGCATGATTCATGAGCTTCACCCAGCGGCTACTTGTGTAGTTGGCTCGCATGCGCGGCCCATTCATTCGCGGCACAAAGCAGAACACCGCCCAGCGCAATGAGGTATACTCACTGCGCTATGCCGTCCACTCAACAGCCGCAGCAAGTTTTACCAATTCAGTGGGGGTGGGGCACTTGGGCAAACGCTGTACCTCGACACAAGCTGCAAAGTGGAAATTGGGTCATCGGCAGAGGAAACGCAAATTTGGTCAGTGGCAAAATATGGGTCGCAACAGAGTATGAGTGTGCTTTGATTACAAAGAGCCATCGTTTCATTCTCTTTTACTTGTTTTTTGCGACAATCCTATTTATTCAGGTTACATATAACGACAGCAAAGAACATAGCTTGATTACAAAATAATGTTTTCTGTACTGTTTTTTTTCGCTGAATACGACAAAGTGGAGGAATTATATATTACAACAACGTAAACATAATTGGGCTCAGAAGGCGACGGGAGAGAGGAGCTTCGCTGAGGAGTGCTCCAAGGTGAATGCGGAGCAAATATGCGCTTTGATTCGGGGGAGCAAGTGTCATTGCGTTGGGGATTTAGGGTTCAAGGGTGCGATGGGTTATAAGGGTTTTTATTTAGGGTATTAAGGTTAAGGCAATAAAGGGTTTAGGGCATCACACGGCCGCGCGGATCACCGAACGCGATGACACCAGGAATCAGGTATGATTCAGCCCGCCAACAGCAGCGCTAAATTCAAGGAATGAGCCTGCCTTAGTCGTTCAAGCATAAACATGTGTGCCTTTCCAATAAAAAGGAAAACAAGGGTGATCCCCAAAACTTGGAGAGTCCCGCCTCTGCCCCCTCCCTTCTTCCCACCAAGAGGAAGTGCCTGTGCGTATGCAGCTTGGCAAACTGAAAGCAACGAAAACAGGAATCAATTATCATACAGACACAATCAACAGCGCTGCTCGATGTATGCGCCGCCTAAAATAGGTACATAGTCATTTCACAATTACATATGGAAACAAGGGATAAGCGCAAGAATCTTGGGAACCCCCTCGCCCCCCATAAAATTTGCCCTTGCGTATGAAACTAGTCAGTGCACGCACAGGCTTTAGACCGCAGGGCATGCCCAACCCGACCTCAAACACAACCATCAGCACGAGACGATGTAGACTGCGATGATGATTACATAACATGGGCGACCTGCGCTCTAACGTCCAAGAATAATGGGTCACCTCGCGCGCCAGAGAGAGCCTACTGTAATGGGTGAATGACAAGGTGGGGGAGGGGGTGGACAAACGGTTCACTGGCCCGGCGGCACCTGAAACTTTTCAAACTTCATGCTCTTCCCTGTCCGCTCCCTCACGTTCACGTGCTGTCCGTCCTTCTTGAGCGCAGCCACCCCCTCCGCCGTCACGTTCACGCACCACCCCAGGTTGACGTCCGTCAGATTGGGCAGCCCCGCGATGGCGCGCACCCCTGGGTCGCCCACCCTTCGGCACATGTTGAGGTTGAGGCTGGTGAGAGAGGAGAGGCGGGAGAGGTGCGTCAGACCACCGTCGCTAATGTCTGGACACACGCTGAGGTCGAGCTCGCGAAGGGCAGAGCAAGGCGCCAGAGCTGTCAGGGACTCATCCTGCAGCTGTTTGCAGCCACGCAGGCGGAGGGTGGTCAGGCACGTTGGCAACTGCGTCGGAAGTGTCGACAGCGCCTCGCAACCGCTGACGTCGAGCGACCTCAGCTCCCGTAAACCGGAAAGCTTCGCCACGCCCGCTTCGCTGACGCATGGGCAGCTCTCCAGGCTCAGCTCCTGTATTGACGAAAAAATGGGGAAAGATTCGGACGATCAGTGCGTCGAGGGGTGAGTCGACGAGATTGAGCGAACAGACGAGGAAAAAGAATCGAAAAAGGAGAAATTAGACTGACCTTTAAGTAAGAGAGCTCCGCGAGCTCCGCTACACCTGCGTCAGTAATTTCTTTACAGGCGGCGAGAGATAAGTGAGTGAGGCTGGTGATGGACGCGACGGTGCCCATACAGGCGTCGCTGACGGGGGTGCGTGCGAGGCTGAGTCGCGCGAGTCGAGGGAGTTGGTGGAGGAGGGCGACCCCGGCGCAGTCCAGCGCGCAGCCCTCCAGCTCCAACGCGGTGAGGCCGTGCAGTGCCGCGACAGCGAGTAGCACGTCGCCGTTCACGCCGCGCACGTAGCTCAGTTTAAGCTGGATTAAAGTGGTAGCGGGCTCCAGGATAGCGCGGAGGTGCTCGGGTGTGAGGGTGGCGCAGGAGGTGGCGTCGAGGGCGGTGAGGTGCGGGGCGAGGCAACGAATGGCGACGATCGCCGCCTCCGCGGATCGGCTCTTAACGAAGGCATCACGCGCGGAGGTCAAGCACAGCGACAGCACCGGCTTCCCCGCCTCAGCCTCAGCCTCAGCCAAAGCCTTCAGATCCTCAAGTGTTATGGGGTTGGCTGTCAAGGGGCCCTCCGCGGCAGCTGGTGAGTCCTCCGGTAGCGACTCCATCTCGACGCGCTGCACAGTCCAAGAAATGTTTTGTGTACGACCCTATTTAAGCACCGCACGGGTTTATCCGCGCGTCGATGACGACGGCAAAAAGATGCGACCGTGAATGTTCCGTGGATTCCAATGGTTGGTGACACCACCATGCGTTCCGGGCCTGCTAATGGAGTTAGTTTTGTCGCTTGGTGCTGAGAAGTGACTTCTGACCGGGTGCGCGCACTGCGAGTGTGTCCGTCGAGGATGCAGCCGCTTCATCGCCGCCTCACGATCATCACTTGCTGACAGTGCTGCTTTGTGCTCTGTTCATCACGTTACACTTGCGGATGCGCCTGCTTGGCGTTCATTTGATTGTAATCCTTAATAAAAAATAGCTGCTAACCGGTGCGGTGCTCTTCGCACACCGATATATATGGGCTTCTCGTGAGTAGTTCATCAACTTTATTTCTTGATTTCTTTCGCCCCCGGGAAATGGGATGGGCAGTTAGCCCAGGACTCGCATGCGCAGACTCACCGGAGTTGTGTGAGCGGGCAGAGTTTTGTAAGCACAACTGAGAGTGAAAAATGTATTACAAGAAGCTCTATAGTAGGAACGTGGACATGAAAAAAGGGGGGGAACCAAGAGGGCAAGAATGACAAGAGGGTCACGGAATCCAAGGCACGGCAAGGGAAGCGCTACTCGAGAGTGAAAGGTTAAGACAAACCTTAAACTCACTATGCATGTATGATAATGCTCCAGCTAGGCGACGCTCGTGTGAATGCACAACGATCTACCATTGCACGAGAACCGTACCGTACTCAGCTAAACCCGGTTTGAGGCCGACTAGTGCTGAAGTTTCACCAACTTGATGCCTTCCAATGACACGCAAACAAGACTTAATGCAATCCTTGCATCGACCATGAAAGGTGTGCCTTACCCGTCCGTCGAGTAACGCGAGGAGCAAGGCCCATCTCACGGAGCAAAACATTTCGGGAGTGCGATACACAAATTGCAAAGAAAGGATTGCTAGACATGATATGACGCCATAACTGAAAAAGAACTCACATTAAAAGTTGAATGCAGGGCGCCATGCAAGTGAAATAGGGAGACACTACCTAAAGGCAATGTAGTTATATGTCTAAGGGAGATAGCGAATTGCCGCACGACGTCCTTAAACTCTGTGGTGAGTATCCCGACGAAATTACGACGACGGTGACACTCCTACTAAAGTGGGCAGTCTATGGTCTTTAGATTCAGGCACATCCCCGTCGCATGCAATGACAATGATGGCGAAGACGTTAAGGTATGGCATAATGCCGGCAAGACGACGGCGGGTAGTGGGAATAAATACACGTGTACGAAGTTGAATAATAATGTACAACCCTAGTAAAACCCCCGAGGAATGCTCGTACCATACGACGGCAATGGGTTTCCAGCATACGAGGCTTGGGAATCGGTATACTTGTGTTGGTACATGTAGGAGATGACGTGTCGAATTGACCCCATACCGCTGCTTTAACTAGGTTAGCGGCATCGCGGGGTTGCAAATACCTCTAGGAGTTCATCATAGTAGAATATATTGAGCGGGTGTTCGTTTATCAAAGAAATTCGCGATTTATTTTCGATTGCCATATGAAATAATCCAGTATGTTCTGAAATCGATAACTCCTTGATGGCACTCCATTTCACCTAGAGAACGCTATGCTGCTCCAGGTTTGGGTATCGTTTCTATTATCGCATCAGCTTGCCACCATTCATGATGCCCGCCCTCTACTTAATTCATTTTGAAGCTCAACTCTACTCCCAGGAACTTAAAACGTTGTACCCCAAGTAGCTAAAGTTGCTTAACAAAAAAGAAGTTGAAGTCAAACACTATTATCGGTTTATTGCATATGGAATTGAAGTAGAACTCCTTATGAAGATGTCATATTGTCAAGATCCTTGTACATGCAATAAATGAATTCGAAATGTGAACATGCCTCATCAATTGAATGTCATCCATTACGATTGCAAGGAAAAATCAAACCGATGAATACTTCACGCGTTCGTCTACAGTTTCCATCAATTACCAGATTACCGGCGAGGAATGTGGGGGTAGTAAAATAGTCTCAAGGAAAAGCAACATGTTCCGTCAATTTCATCCCATACCAAACACTAAACGCTTAGCTGTAGCAACTCATATACAAGTGGAAAGTTTGATGTTTTGATTTCAGTAGTTTAGGGTTTGTGTTGCGCACATAATATAGACATACTCGACCCTGGGTTGTGCTGATAGCATGGATGCCTTAGTTTTTGTCGATTATGAGACACACACACACGCGCACGCCAACACAAACACACAAACGCAGAAATACAAGCACGCGCGCAAACAAACACACACATACACACGCAAACACACACACACACACATACACACATACACACGCTCGCGCGCAAACAAACACATACACACGCACGCAAACACACACAGGCACGAACACACACGCGCGCGCACACGCACATACGCAAACACACGTATGCATGTTCGCTCGCTCATACGATCAATAAAGAGCGTTTCGCCCATTGCATGGCAAAACCTCTGATGTTTCGGTCTTGCCGAACTTGCAGTTGTTGTTGGACCAGACTGGAAAGACTGCGTCACTCGCTTTGCTTAACTTGCTGGCGTAAAGGCACAGCCCTGCTCGAAGTCTGGCAATACACGATAAGCGAGAAGAAAGCCCTAAATAGTAGCTGTTGCCTTCCTCAGCAGCGGATCCTCATTCCAAGTCAAAGACGAACGGACCAAAGGGTTGACCGCCGACTTCACCGGCAGCTAGTTTTTGAATTGATGCGGCAGTAAAGAATCTTGAATTTATGAATTGCAGCAAAACATGATTGCCAGTGGGCTCTGTCATTGCAGTGACAAGGAATGTAAGTTTATTCACCATGTGCCGCATATTTTAACACACACCCAGAAGATAAGTAACCAGACCAGACTCGCAGCCCATATAGAGACGCACCAAACTCTCAGAACTCCCTCATTGCACGCTTTCAGATGCTGCCTCACGTCTCTCTTATCCGAGACACTCGAATTATCCTGCAGTCTGATTTGCTCCTCAACGGCCCACGCCACCACATCCCACAAAACCTGACTATCCCTTCTCATGCAAATATGCATTCCCAGACTAACACCAACACACGTTCAACCGAAACCTACGAGCAATGCCAGTGAGCCACATTATTTCAAACTGAACTCTACAGATACGTTCTCACACATATAGACACTGCATAATTAACCGACAACTCATATGTACCTTTTCAATTCCCTCAACACAGTGCTAAGTCCGCCCTGTCCGGCGTCCGGCTGCAGTTCTTCTGTCACCATCCGTCCCTTACACGCACTTATTAATAGGCAAACTTAATGAGCAAAAAAAGCAGGAAATGACGAGGGGCATTAGTTGGAAGAGAACGTTGGGTTTGAACTGCGTTTGGTTACATGGAAGCACAACCCCGGCTACCACCACAGCGCAATGAAGGATGCACCGCTTAGGCCTTGTAGCCACGGCTGGGGCGACGGCCACGGGCCTTCTCGAACTTGCGGCCCTTGGAGCGAACGTAGGGCTTGGTGCTGCTGCCGGGGACGCCGGGCGCGCGGCCGAAGTGCTTGTTGGCCTCGCGGCTGTTCTTGGGGCCGCGGAGCAAGACGCAGCCGGAGCCGGTGGGGTGGGACAGCGCCAGCTGGTCAAAGGTGATGCACTCGCCGCCAGCCTGAGTAGAAGAAGTACATACCAAATTTATTCGACTCATTGAGCAAACGGATAAGGGTTTATAGGGTTTAAGTGCGTGTCCTTCGCCCCTGTGGATATGATACTCGACGATCAAGCTGATGCTGAAGGGAGTTGAGCCACGAAGACGTAAGAGATGGGGAGGGGTGGATGGTTACCTTGAGGATGCGGGCGCGGGCGGTCTCAGTGAACTTGAGCGCGCACACCTTCAGCTTGGGTACCTCAAACATGCGGGTGTCGTCGGTGATGGTGCCCACCAGCACGGCGACCTTGCCGTCCTTGCCCTCCATGAACTTGGCCAGCTTGCTAAGGGAGAGCGGGGGGCGGTGCATCTTGGACATATACAGCCGCTTGAGCACAATACCGTTGAAAGCGCTCTCGGTGCGGCGGCTGAGGAAGCGGTAAAGCTGAAGACACAATAGCGTGGCAGCAACCACCAAAGCAAGGGGGTCAGCTTTGCTCGCACCTCCCACCCTTCTCCACCCACAACCTCACATTCTGACCTGTGGATGAATGCACCCCCAGCCACAAAGAATGGGCCACTGAAGTGAATAATGAAGGGAATGTGTGCTTACCTTCACCAGCAGCTTAAGGTACACATTGTCTGACTTGGGCGCAGAACGACGAGCGTTCTTTGTCACGCGGCCACCGGCCTTAAGATCGATACCCTGCAAAAGGAGGAAATGCGTTAATAGAGTCACAAAACCAGTCAGCAGAAAAGCTCAGAAAATAAAAAGCAACAGTCATTAAAAACAACGCGTGTGCTCTGGTGGAGGGGCAACGCGCGTGCTGAAGAGTCGCCATCCCATTTTTTCGCCCTCCCTCACCAGCACTACTCAACACACACACTATACCACCAACAGACGTAAAACTTACAAATCGTAGCCCAAATTCGTATACACCCTCTCTTTGTCCTTGTTCTGACATCTACTGTAGCTATTTCGTAGACCCGATCGGCTGCTTTCTGCGCGCTGCCCCTTTTCCTTTCCAGAAGCCAGGTTCCAGGCCACCCCGGCCAGAGTGTCCAGCAACGATGGAACTTGAACGCTGCAACCCTGACACTCATACGTCTCGTGCGCTACTCAGTAAAAGCGTGGTGCGCACACGCGTGTGTCGCCGGCGCGAAAACAAAGACTCACAGCCGACAGTGCCGCGGAGTGTTCCTGTCGTCAAATAGACCGGACATTCAAGCCATAACATACTGATTATCTCGATGCCTGAGGTGAGCGCGTGCTGAGTGGTGTTCGAAGCTCAGATGTGCGAAGGTCCATCGGGCAGCTTGTCGCAGCCGCCATGGCGTGGGCAAAGTCTGCGAAGTTAAGTACTGCGCCGCCGGTGCCGCCGCCACAGCCCACTGCCAAGACTCCACCCAACTCCAGACTCATCACAAAATGCACTTCCCTGCTATAACAAAATGTCCGGGACAGGTGAAAGTCTTGGTAGGCGGGGTTACCATGACTGCGAGTTGGTGACGGGGTCCGTCTCCAGGGGTCGGCGCGTCGGAAGGATGGGGAGAGGGGGGAGCTGCGGCGAGCGCGGGCGTCTTCAGCGGGAGGGAGCTGCCCGGGACAGGAGCGCCGCCGGCCGCCGGCCCGCGAGGGTCCGAGATTATATGAATGGCAAATTTAACTCGTATAAGTACTTGTACACTTAAATTAAAATGCCAGCAGTATCCGTATGTGTGTCACATCACACGTACCAGCAGTGGCTGACCCGTACATATACCTGTGCATGTAATAGTCGTCGCACTCTTATAAATCTTTACCCTAGGGCACGTTTTGGTGGTGGGGCTGCGGTAGGGTCCGAGTGCGCGGTGCGTTCCCTATGGCGCCGCGTCGAGTGTAGAGCCAAGGGGGGGTGTTACTCGAAAGGCCACGATGCTCCAAGCGAGCGGTCCGACACTCCGAATCCCGCGCGCGTGCCGAGCCTGCCGGGAAAGAAGAGGTCGCGCGACGGAGGGAAATGTAAGGTTGCGGTTGCAAGTCGCTGGTGGTCTTGGTACCACGGTTGTTGGGCTAGTAGGGGGCCACGATGGTAGCGGTTGCGCCTGACTGGCGCAATTTGGCGGCGAGGGTTGGCATTTCACTCCAGGGGGGTTGAGGCGCGGGAGGTGTATGTTGAGCATAGAGGCGAAGCGGTCGATAGAGTGGGGTCCCCACCGGGATTGAAGGTGGGTGAACAAGCGAGGGTTGAGATGCCAGTCTTATGTGTCCAATTCGCGGCTGAGAGTATCTGCCCAGATATTCGCGGTTGAACGGATGTAGCGGGGCCGAATGTGGATGTCATTGGTGTCGAATAGGTACCATAGGCGGCGGAGGTCGGTCATCATGACGGGTGACCGTGTGGTTAGCTTGGTGAGGGTGGCAACCACCGCAGTGTTGTCCTCGTGTAGGAGAACGTGTCGGCCCTTGACTTGGGGCAGGAATGACTCGATCGCGTGTCGCACAACACGGAGTTTTTTCCATGTGATGTGATGTAGGCGGTCCGCATCGCACAAAAACCCCGTGCTTGGTAATTGGGGTCGTCGTTCAGAACGGCCCCCCATCCGTAGTCGATGGAGTCGGCGTGTAGGTAGGCGGTCTCGATGGGCTTGTAGATGGAACGAGCGATGTTATGGGTGGGGACTGTGCGCCACCATTCGAGGTCGCGCTTGAGCTAGTGCGTGAGGCGAACCCGGCCTCCCCAGCCACTGCGGGTGGCAAGGACGTTGTGTAATTCGCGTAGAAAGAAACGCGCGGGCGCAATGACTAGGTAGAGGAATTGGGCTTTGCCAGCGAAAGCCGCGAGTTTGCGTGCGGGTAGCTAGCGTGCGTTGGAGGCAGCTTGGCCGAGTAGGGAGGACGCTTGCTGTGCCGGATGGCGGAGCTTGTCGGGCGGGGGCGCGGAACATACCGCGGGTGAGGTCGACATTTAAGCCCAAGTGGTCGCTTACTTGTGTAGGCGTCCATGCGCCTTTCTTGGGGTTTCGCTGGAGGCCTAGCTAGTCGAGCATGGCTTCGACGCGCTAGCGGAGGAGCAAGGCAACGTTGTAGGAGACCGCCACCGGGCGTTTCGTAGCAAACGTTTGGAAGGGCGTCCGCTTGCAAGAGTGGTCGCAGGTGTAGGTGGCGGAGGGCGGCGAAGGTAGTTCGTGAAAACATGTGTGAGCTTGCCGAAGTAGTAGGCTCAGCCCGACCACCCCATCGGGAGGCAAGCGAGGCGCCACATGGCCCCGCGGTAGTTGACTGTGAAGTGGCGCCCGCCGGCGGTGCAGCGGTGGCGGCCCCGGAGAGGGGTGCGCTCGTAGGCCCGTCGGCACCTACCTCTACCTCCACGCGGTGGGCGCTGGTAACCATGTAGCCGTGCCAGGCTTGGCACGGTAGGGGGCTAAACGAGGTACCGGCAGCTGCGATCCGCGGGATGAGCAGCTGTCGGGAAGCCCCGTACGGAGGGCTTTAGAAAAGCAAAATATCCGTACACCGGCACAGGGATCTCCCGCTCGGCCAGCCCGATATGTCTTTTCCGCGACTAAATACTCGCAGATACTCTCCCGACGAAAGGGCGGGGGCGGCGTTTGCGAAAAGCTTTTTGGCGAAGAAGGGTACGGACGGATCGGCGGAGGGACGAGGGTGTTGGAGCTGGCGGCGGACATATGGGAAGCGGTGCTAGGGCATGGCGCTCGCTAGCAGTCGCCAACCCTGCGAGAGCTTTAAGTATCCCCTAGTGGCGAGGCATGATGCTACGTAGGATGCAGGTGGGTCGCAGCCGGAGGAGCGGCACGGTCTGGCGGCGGCGGTCCTCAAGATCACCCGCCGCCGGAAAAAACCGGTACGGGGGTTTTTCCGGAAAATATTCCCGTACCCACCATCTTTTGAGGACCGGCGACCCGGTTATCGACAAGCTGCCTCAAGCAGTGTGCCTAGGGTTATCGTAACGGCACACTGCTCATAAAGGCGGCCCCCTAACAACGTAAACCACCGGGGGGGGGGGGGGGGGGGGGGGGGGGGGGGAAGGACGGCCACAACGCGATCATATAGGTGTTGGAAACAGACGGAACAAGGACATGGGACGTGAGAATATAGGGCACGGGGACATGAGAGCCAGCCGCACACCGTCTGCAGCCTAGTTATTTTCTCTTCTCAACCCCCGAAGGAGGAGGGAAGACTCGGCTAGGTGACGAGTTGCGTCGGGAGGAGCAACTAATACCTCGTGCGGGGATGAGCACGGATCGAGACGGGACCGACGACGACTTGAGCGAGGGGGCTTTTCACCTCCCTTTCCCCCTTAGCTCCGGCACGACCGGAGTCGCACATGAGCCGAGGTCAAGCATGTTCGTGTCGACTAGCTCAAGCTGACCAGCCTTGCTAATCACCGACCCCGCAACGGCTGAAGCATGCCGCGTATCGTGGAGAATAGCGACATTTTATATTTCATACTTGTATGCATACAATACTTGTTTACGTGTGTGTTTTATACGGTATCTCTACTGCCATTAGAGAGGTTGGGATTAGTGGTTCACGGTCTAGCCCAAGCTTATGAGTCCTGATTTGGCATAGCACGGAGGGCCCAGAGACAGCGTCCGGTTAATTCTCGTATTGTTGTAAACAATTTCAATTACAATTTTGACTGTGAAGTAGTCGCGGTCTTCCTCCCGGATGCCAAGGGTGTAGTACCCGTCCGTTAGGTCAAGAGAGACGAAGTAGTCGCCCGGGCGGGTCATGTGGCGTAGGTGTTTCAGGGTCTCGCATGTCATCTTGAGCTCGGAACATTAGAGGTTGAGCTCGCGGAGGTCAATGATAATGCGCCATTGGTTGTGGCCAGGTTTGGGAACTCGAAACATGCGGGACACGTAGCGGGGGTTGTGTGCGCGTTCCCACGCTTTGCAGGCCTCAAAACGCGGGAGTTCCGAGTCTAGAAACTCGAGTTGAGCTAGTGTAGCGTCCGGCATAGAGGCGCCGTAGTTGAACGGCCGTGGGCGTGCGCCTTGTTTGAATTTTACGCGGACGCCGTAGCGGATCCAACTTAGGACTTGGCCGCTCGCGCCGATGCGCTTCCACTCCGGCCATCTTCGTCGCACGCGATATCGCATGAAGGGAGGCGACGGGGAGCAAGAATCGGCGCGGCGGGCCACACCATCATTTCTTGGGTGGTGGCCGTGCGGAGTCGCATGGTTTTGTAGCAGGGGGGTGTGCGTGCGGCTGTTGCCGCCGCTAATGCCACCTTGCGCATGTCGGCGGTTGGTTTCCGGGTCTTGGCGTCAGGGCCGGACGGCTTGTCCGGCGTGATCCTGGCGAAGGCTGCGCCGGCAGCACCTTTGCTGGCGGCGTGAAGGCTGACTTCAAGCGTTCGGTCGACGAATGCTTTGGCGTAGCGCATCTAGTGGGCCGGAGACCGCGGTAGGGCGTAGGCGACAAAAGCGCTCGTGGGCCAATTCCGCGAAGATGCGGTCCGCATTTGTGCTCGCTTGTCATCCCTTGGTGAGGCGGAGGAAGCCCAGTCGAGTACGGGCGGCCTCCTCCGTCGCTGTGTGGGTGTGATGACCCGCTATGATGAGGGCAATCGCCGCCGCCTGCTTTGCTCATAGAGGTGGGCCGTTCGACACCGTGTCCATGCCCTCGCCAATTGCCGCGGTGGCGAAGCTGTCGAAGAAGGCATAGCAGCCGATGTGGAGGAACTCGTTGTAGGCTGCTTGTGTGCGCTTAGCGCGCGAGCTGTGTCGTGTGTTAGCGACCAGAGACGTGGCTCCTCGACCTCGCGTGGGGGACGTTCGAGCCCGGCAGGAATGACTTCGCCGTAGTATGTGAAGTCGACGAACTCGGACACATTGGGTTCGGGTCCGTCGTCAAGCATGTCGATAGGTGGCTCATGGGCCGCCTTACCACCCTCCGTCGGCGTCGTGTCGGGGGGAATGGACTGCTATTGATTTGTAGAAGCGGGTGTTGCTGCCGGTTGTTGGAGCTGCGCTAGTAAGGCATCGTTAGCCGCCAAAACTGCTCAGTGATCCGTTGTTCCGAAGCTAACACCGCCGTACGAATCTATTCGGTTGTGCGTTGCTCGATCGTTGCTTGTGCGTGAGGGTCGGCCGCTGCGGAGAACGTGGAATGCTTAGGCTGCATGATGCGTGGCTGCGTAGCTTAACGAGGGGAAGTGTCGCGTGACACTCGAGTGCGCATGGGACGATGGTAAATTGACACCGTGCTCGACTACTAGAGTCGAGACTGCATTCGCGCGAATTGGCTAAGCGCGAAAGCAGAGAGTGCTAGGCTCTGAGCTAGTTCCGGCTTGTGAGGCGAGGGCTAGCTAGAGTTGACCGTTGTGCAAGTCATTGGTTACTTGGTTGCGTCTAACTACGAGGGCAAGGTGGTTGACATGGAGGCGCGACGCGCCGCTATTAACGGTAACAATAACCGTTAGTGTCACTGTCCCGTACACATGGGAGTTGGATATGCAAACCTATAGATTTAAATCAAGCTAACCAGAAAATGGCCGCGCTTCGATAACCGATAATTCAAATAATCGGGGCCGATTATGGATAATCGACGCTTTTCCATAATTCAATTCCTTACAAGAAAAGGGAGTGGAAACCACCAAGCAAAAAGAAGAAAAGAGCGCAAAACCGCTTTTCCATAATCACATCTCTCAACAAATACTCTTTGTACATATCTGATATTGGTATTTTGTACATTTTCTGGTCATATTGAAATTATCGAGTTGATCTCTTACACTTTTTGCTCCCCTAGAGTATGCATGACACAATTGTAAAATCACAGACATGCGTTACCCGTATATGACGCACCGACACACAGAGGTCGTCCACCTTCTGCCTTTGCGCGAGCACATCTCACGCAACGACATCTAGACTCTCGCAGTCTGGCAAGGTGATTGATCTCAACTAGCACACGGAGTAGCTACTATCGAAAACATTCACACGGCAATTAGGGCAGACAATATACTAGAACACCTTTACCCAATAGGGGACGATAGCGGAGACATCATGGCGCCACCATTTGCAGCGCAGTTTGAAAACTTGTATAATCTTGTTGATGAGCTGCTCTTGAAAGTAAACGGCGAGCCCCTACCAAGCACCATAACATTCCGTCACCACGCGCCGACGCAATATCGGAGGAGGGGAGCGTGGACGAGTACGCCTCGCATGTATCTGCTAATTCGACCAAGCCCGCGTACATCGACCCGCGGGACTTGATTGACTTACTCCCACGAGCGTTAAACGACATCTTACCGCATGTCAACGCTTCTATACCGGGCTTGTGGACGCCTCGACACGACGAGACAAGCCATGTTCGTAACCGAAGAAAAACGAATTTCCCCCCCGGGGAGTATCGACACCTAGCGTGCTATGGCGTTTACTCTGCAGCCGCGGACGCGGCACTCGAAATAGCTCTGGCAACGGTTCGTTCGACAACCGCTACCGCAACGGAACGAGCGCACGCATGGGATATTATAGACGCGGCCGTTCGGACACACAAGGCTGTCACTCAAGCCGTCGAGTCGCGACTTACCTACGTTCGACGATTCAAAGGCAAGAAGGCCCTTACCGGAGAGGAGCGAGTCGCAGAACGCCTCGTATACTCCCGCTTCTTCGACACACAAGCGGCCGGCCGCAGCACCAACGGCGTTGACGGCCTCCTCGCAGCCCATGAAGACAAGCGGATCGAAGTTAGTCTCCACGCGGCCGCGAAAGCTCAAGCCGCTCAAACCTTTAAGCAGCCGACGCCCGGCAGGGGCGACGGAGGTAACCCCGACATACCTACCGCGAGGCCGGACAAGAGCCTTAAAGACAAGGAACTCAGGGACAAAGAGAAGCGCGAGACGGACAAGACTCGCCAACACAAGAAGCCCGAGCCCGAGGCAGAGGGCTGATGGTGTGCACCGCCGCGCCGGTTTTTGCAACCCAGCCTCCGACTACATGCGACATCGCGTGCGTCGGAGCAGGCGCGAGTGGGAGAAAATCGGCGCGAGCGTGCAAACTCTACATTAGATCCGGGAGGGAGTATCGATACCGTTCAAAAACAACCTCCCCCCTTCCCCCCACGATTCAACCAAGGAGTGTCGTTACTCGACGCTACCCATGCCCAACTAGAATTCGTCGATCGCGAATTAGCGCGCTTTGTACATGCCGGCGCATGGGAGCCTTCGGCCTACAGCGACTATGTCTCCATACTATTCCTAGTGCCAAAGCCGGGCGCCAATCAGTGGCGGCTAATCTGCGACCTCCGCCCACTCAACAAGTATTGTGTGCGAAAACGACTCAAGATGGAGACACTACTGGGGGTCCGGCGCCGCACCCGAAAAGGGGAATATATGTTCAGCTTCGACCTACATGACGGGTTTTACGCATTGAGCATCAACCCAGCGGACCGAAACTACTTCACCGTCAACGTCCGAGGACAGCTCTACAGACTAGCGGGGCTACCTATGGGTTGGTCCCTATCCCCATTCTATTTCTGCAAAATGACGATGATATTCGTAAACTTCATGCGCAACCCGGACCCCGAACAACCTATCGCGCCGAATCACAGTTGCACGAAGACCTACCTCAGACGAACGCGTTGGCGCGGCGCCCGGATTCTACCCTACGTCGACGACTTTCTACTCTTCGCGTCAACAAAGGAGGAAGCACTCATCTTACGCCACCGCCTAGCCCAAGTGCTCGATCGGCTCGGTCTCCTCCGCCACCCCACCAAAGGTTTATGGGCACCTGCGCAAGTCGGGCACCACCTGGGTATCGACATCAACACATCGTCATGATATTTCTACGCGCCGGAGCAAAAACTAACCAAGATTGCACAACATGCCATACGCCTCATCGGCAGAGCTACGCGGAACGCACGTTGGCTACCCGTCAAAGACCTATAGTCCCTTGCATGTCAGTCACAATACATTTTCTTGGCAATTCCGGCGGCCAGATTCTTCCTCCGCGAACTTCACTCCGTCGTCGGCGAGAAATGAGGCGGCCTCGTCCGGCTAACCCCCCAGCTACGGCGCGACCTACATTGGTGGACATAGGTGCCCATTCAGTCCAACGGCAAGCCCATCCACAACCCCGTCGGAACCGCATATATGCACACGGACAGCTCCGGTTATAGATGGGGCGCGGTCCTAAACGAGCAAATCGAGGCTCGAGGATTCTGGAGCAAAGAAGACGAACAACAACACATTTCATGGAAGGAGGTGAAGGCCGTCCGTCACGTTGTCGAGAGTTTCCTACCACAACGGGCCGGCAGCAACGTCCTCGTGCACGAAGACAACCAGGCAGTTTGTCACATTCTGACAAGCCTGACCTCACGGTCATCCGTTAAGATGGACGAACTACGACGATTATGGTGCCTACTCGACACGAACATCATCACTATCAGGGCCCGCTACATCATATGAGCGGCCAACGTTTGGGCCGACAAGCTCAGTCGACACCTCGACAACGACGATTGGAGACTAGACCCGGTAATGTTTGCAGAACTCGACATGAGATTCGGGCAATACTCGATCGACCGCTTCGCCTCGGCCCACAACACCCTCCTACCCCGCTACAACGCCGGCGGGAAGGACCCCACATGCGAAGATGTGGACGCACTCCACCTCCCAGACAACGACTTGCACAAAGAATACAACGGGTGCAACCCTCCAGGGCCCCTCCTACCCAACCTCGTCAAAAATCTTCGACAGAGCGTCGGAGCGGCTACCGTAGTCGCCCCTCGATGGACATGAAAAGTCTAGCACCATGAGCTTACCGAGATGGCTTCCGAAGAAATTGTCGTCGCTCCCCGTCGGGGCTTGTTCCAACGAGGGCGGCGGGCGCTACGCGGTACAACATGCAGTCCAAACTGGCATGTGACAATATTTCGCGTTCCCTTCCGGCGTGGCTCTACATGCGACGAGGAGCGGCCAATGCTACGTTAGCACTATTTACGGGAATACACTGTGAGCCAAGGATCCCACACCAACAGTACGGCCGTCAAACACAGCCTAAGTACATGGTTACCGTCACATCCACCACCAACCCGTGGATCGAGACGATGAAACCGTACGTGACTAGAATTCTCAGCTCTGACGCACTCGGCGCGACGACCCTAGCCCTACTCTCCGCAGCATGGGCACCTAGCACGGCAGCAACGTACGGCATTACTATCCGCCGCTACCTTGACTTTTGTGAGGAACACCAACTCGCGCCTATCGTTGCCACACCGGCGCACATGGCACGCTACGTCGCATGGTTGGGAAAACTAGGTACCATCAAGGCCTCGAGTCTACAACCTTACATGTTAGCAGTCAACGGCTTCTTCAAGGACCACGGCCTCGAAGCAATTGCCCTCGGAGACATGGTCGCGAAAGTGAGAAAAGGACTCGCCGCCTCACAAGTCGCGATTGACGACACGCCGGTACGGGTACACCTACCAGCCTACATTGTCGTCAAAGCCCTACGCAGGGCCCAAACCCTACGCCTCCAACTCACGACGGCCACTTCGCGTGAAATGCTCCAAGCTAGCCCAACACGAGATCAAGTACGGCTACTACGGGAATGTAGTAGTGTGGTACTACTCTACTTATTCTTCAGTCCAGGGGGCGCATGCATAGGCTGCTTAACAAAGGACCTCGTCGCCTCCGACGAGGCAAACGAGCTACGATTATACCACCGTACAAGAAAGGGCGAATGCGGAGTGTCATCGGAGCGCAAACTACTCTGTCACCTGCCTCCCACGGTACACACCGAGGTAACTCAAATGTTCATGTTCTTCGACACTATTCGACACACGCTCTCGGGAGGAAAGTACCCGACAACGCATTGGGCGATCAACACCACGGGAAAACACGACAGATGGACAGCCAACACGCTCACTGGCTGGCTCACCGAGGTCACCTCGGCAATGCAAAAACGCCCCTAGACGGTTTCAACTAGACCTCGCACTCCCTACGCAAAGGGGCTGCGACAACCGCCTACAACGTCGGCGTTACGCTACATAAGATCAAACACTTCGGCAGTTGGTCAACGGAGTCCAGCGTCGTCCTCGACTACGTCGACCCGACCGCCCTTGCAAGACGATCAGAGTGGTTCCTCTTCGGCTGGATCACACCGTGGGGTGGACAACCTACGACGAACAACCCGCCCAACATGGCAAGCGGAGCCTCCCCTTGCGTTGTAAATGGTCATATTGAAATTATAGACGTTTAAACTATATTGGGGGCGAGAATAGTCGGGCGTTGCCACGACGTTACAAATTCTAACCTCTAGAGTACGCATGCCACAGTGGTAAGAACGCAGACATGCGTTACCCCTATATTACGCGCCGACACACAGAGGTTATCTACCTTCCGCCTTTGCGTACTCATGCGGTTAGAATTTGTAACGTCGTGGCAACGACCGACTATTCTCAACGCGCGAGCACAGCTCACGCAACCCTCCCTACCGATTCCCTCAATTGAAATTGAAATTGAAATTGTTTACAACATGTACCGTATGCGCCGGTTTTTCACCAAAAGCCGGATGCGTCAGGGCTAGACCGTTAACCACCTAATCCAACCTCTCCAAGGGTGTTCGGGGGTTTTACTCCCCCCCGGGGAGGGTGCAATTAGAGGCGAAGGTTGTGTGCATTCAGGGTCGTGCGAGGGGGCAATGTGCGGATGCGCGGCGGGAGGTCGTGCGGGACTTGATGCGGTATATGCGTAGGAGGTGATGCAGCCATTGGACAGTATGCGTATGGAGTTGTGCAAGAATGCGAGATGTGTCGAGATGTGCTTTGGAGACGAGTTTATCTGGAGGGTCGGTGCGGGCGGTGAGAAGGGAGGTGAGACTCGTGATGGTGGAGGAGTGCGGTGTACCTGTGCGGCTCATGACTATGGGGAGGATGTCGACCACTGTGCCTGGCCAGTGGTTTCTGATGGCGTTCGCAAGGGGTGTGTATTTGTCACGTATGAGGTCGGCTGTGTGGGAGAGGTTGTTGTCTGTGCAGTACTTCCATTCCCCTATCTGAATCTTTTTTATGGACGCGTAGCGACGGCGACCGTTGGAGTGACCAACGAATCGGGGTTCGAGGATGCGGATGAAGTCAGGTTTGTGTGCAGGGGGACGAAGCAGGGGGGGGAGAATCTCAGGGGGGAGGACGGCGGGGCATGAGGTTAGGGAGTCAGGCGAGAGACCTTCGTCAGCAGCAACAAGTCGGGTGGGCATGTGGGTGGGGTGAGGTGGGTGGCAGTCAAGTGGAGTGAGGGCAGGGGTGGGGGAAGCAAACGATTTTATGGGTTTGTTACCGAAGTCTGCGGTGATGGTTTCCCAACGTCCTCCGTTGTGGCGTTCCAGTAGGGAGAGTAGGAGTTGCAGAGCGCTGTTGTGTCGGTCCTGTCTTAGACCAGACATAGAGGGGCAGTTACCGGCCATGTGGCCGTTGCTGGTGAATTGACCACATAGGGGGCAGCGCAGGGTGGGGTTGTGAGTAAGTAGGCGGGTGTTGTGGACGCCCCACATGAATTCTTGTTTGTGTGTGAACTGGATATTTGTGAGGGTTGAGTGTTTTTTGTGGTAAGAAAAATCGGCGCCGTCCTTCGCGGCGCGGGCGAGGAGGGCTCCGTGTTTGGTTGTTTGCGAGAGAGGAGTGTGTGTGTGTTTTGTGCTGTAGGTGTGTGCGTCGGATTTGAGGTTGGTGTATCTGTAGGGTATGGGGTCCCCTAGGGTTTGTGGGAGGAGGGTGTATGGCCATGTCCAGTGGCCTATTGTGACTTCAGAACCTGTGGTGTATAAAGTGTCGGGTGGGTGACCATCCGCGACTTGGTTTGCGAGTGTGTCTGCGAGGTCGTTGCCTAGGGAATGGTTGTGGGCTTTGATTTTGCCGAGGTGTGTACGGATGCCTGCTTCGCAGCGGGTTTTAAGGGTGTGTGTGATAGATGAGAGGGTGTCGCGATGAATGTTGTGGCGGTAAGCGGAAGGGCAGTTTAAGTAGCCT
>JAPMLY010001833.1:0-27103 GCA_026401115.1 Tetraselmis chui | reverse complement strand
AGTGGGGAGAGGGTGGAGAGTGGTCTGAGGAATCGTGGTGGGGGCTGGAGGGTAGGGGGGTGGGTGGCCGTGGTAGGAGGAGGTGGAGGCGGGTTGTGAGGTGGTAGGTTGGTGGAGGGACCATGTGGTATGTGATGGGGGGGCCGGGGTGGTGGTGAGTTGTATGTCTGGAAGGGAGGAGAGGTCGAGGGGTAGGTCAGTGTCATCCTGCATTTGGAAGTCAGAGGGGTCCAGGTCCCAGCGGCTGGGAACGTGGTTGTCGGTGAGGTGGCGGGACCATTGGAGGAGTAGGGCGGGGGGGTTGCGGTGAAGTGTGTGTCGTTTAGTGATGGTGAGAGGGGGTGGGGAGGGGGGGGTGGTGAAAATGGGGTCTGTGAGACGGGCTTTGCCGAACGTGGAATAGTGGTGTGGAGTGATGATGAGGGAGCAGGATGATTGAGTGCGAGCGCCTCGATGGGTGTATGTGTGGGTCAGTGGGACCGTGATAGTGCCGTTGGTTGAGATGAGGATGCAGTACATTTCGGGGCTGAGGGAGATTTGTATGCTTGTGGTGATGGTGGAGGAGTTGGAGGGGTGTGAGCGAAAGTATGAGCCGTCCGGGAACTTTTTAAGGGTCGTGTAGTGATAGAGGCTGGGGGGGTGTTGGGGGGGGGCGGTGGTTGTGGGTGTGTTGTGTGTGAGGTATTCGGTGGCTGTTTGGGACAGGAGGGTGTGTAGCCAGTGTGATGGGGGAATAGTGCCGTCGGGATGTATGCTTGGGAGGGAGAGAGATTGGCGGGACTGTATCAGGACTGTGGTGAGGCATGTGTCAGCCCATGAAATGCCGGGAACAAGGCCAGAGACGGGGGGGGGTGTGATGGTGATGGTGTGAAGGTGATTGTCAGGGGGTACGGTTCCAGGAGGTGTGAATGAAAAAATGGGATGGGATACAGGACCGGATTGTGAATGAATGGGATTCTTGGGCAGGTGGAGGATATTCACCCAGAATGAGGAGGGGTCGGTCTCGATCGGGGTTGGGGTGTCCAGCGGTTGGATGGCGTCCGCGAATTGAAGGATGAACTGCGCTTGTTCGGGGAGGTCCTCGAGTCTGCATTGTGGGTGAGTCGAGGGGGCTGATCCGGTTGAGGTGAGAGCCGCTGTGAGGTCGGAAGTGAGGAGGTCCTGTAGGAGGGCGATCACCTCTTGGCCGGTGATACCGGAGAACAGGGGGGATCGGATTTTTACACGACGACCTGAGACTTCAGGAGCTGAGGCGTCGCGGAGGAAGCGAATTTTCTGCTGACTCAGTTGTCGCAATAGTGAAGGGGAGGAGGTGAGAGAGGGGGGCACTGGACCGGCCGAATTAAATTCACGCTGGTGTGAAGTTAGTTGGTACAGGAGTCCTACCGTTATACAGGAGGTGGGGATAGCCAGGCAGACCTCCTGGAAGCCCGAATGGAGTTCGACCGGAAGGGGGGTGCGATCGTCGCTTTTCGGGGCTGTCGGGTGGTGTGTGCGAGAGGAGTTCGCTGACCAGCGCGTGTGGTGGACGAGTTCCTTGCCAATTATATTTTTGATGCGGTTGGGGAGATCGGTGAGGTCGTTGACGCATTCGAGGAGCCAGCGACGGGCCACCGAGCAGGCGGATGCGATCGGGTCGGGGTGCGGAGGGTCCGGCATGAAGACTCCATGGAGCCAGAAGCGGGCTATGTGAGGGGGGGTGGAGGAGTACTGGCCTGTAAGGAGGAGAGTGTCGATCGTTCTGGTGGAGAAGTCGTCGGCCTGTCCGGGGTTTTCAGTTGACCGCGGGATGGACAGGACAAGGGGGGTTTGGAGTCCGCGACGGAGTGGGAGGGGGTCCATAGGTGTTCCCAGTATCTGTTGGGGGTGGGGAAGTTGAGAGGTCGAGAGGAACGGGGTCAAGGGGTGACCCGCGAGTTTGTTCCTGGGGTGGTATATGTCCGTGAAGCGGCCGTGGAGCGGGGGATCCCTCACGAGCACCTGTTTGTAGGTGGGGGGGGGGGTGGAGTTTGAAGACATGGTAGTCGAGCAGGATGTCGAGTGTGGAGGATAAGTAGTTGACGTGTGTGTGGCTTTTGGAGTCGAAGGTTGAGAGTAGTGCGCGTGTTGGCGGCACGCGACCAGGCCTGATGGGACCTGGGTTTGATGGATGTTGGCGGCGGACAGTGACGTCCGGACGCTCGGAGGGGCGCGATAGAGCGCGCCGGCCTCTGGGAGAGGAGGGTTTTGTAAGCGATGTGTATCGCGAGGGTTCCGCAGTACTTTGACGGGTACATGTGTGGTTTTCGAAGTTGATGGCGCGATAGCTGTCGGGGGGATGAAATTCAAATCCCTGTGAGCTGCGCCTTTGAGTGTGTACCGTCTGGTGTCGCTACGGATCCACTGACCATTTTGAGCTAGGCTCGGGTGGGGAGAGGTGGATGGTACACGCTGTTCAGCGGTCCTGTCCACCAGTCTTGCGCTCGATGGGAGGCCAGGCCCAGAGCGAAGACGATCGGCGTTGCTCATTCGAGCTACCGACCCATCCCTGTTTTTTGAGGTTCAGTAGTACTTTAGTAGTACTTTGGATCTTTTTACTGTCTTAGTGACGGTAGGATTTCGTCACATACTAACAACTACTTCGCCATCGTTTCCAACCTTCCACACCCATTTAACCCCACACCTAAATCCTACTTTGCCAGAACCTCTCACGGAGGACTAAAGCCCTACCACACTTTCGGAGCGGATTGTTGTTTTAAAAGGTCATTGCCACAATTCTTTCTATTGAAAAAATGTATTGTTGTGTGCATACGGGTGAAGCATGCCAAATGCAGACGTGAAATGGAGGGATGGTGGGGAGCATTTTGCAACCATGACCATAAGTCCATGATACATGCACCATCACATAATCCCAACCATACGATGGCCCTAGCCAACGCCCATGCACCTATCGAAAGTGCTATGATCTTGTTGAGCTGCCGACGGTTAAAGCGCCATGCAGTTGACCAAGTTGTGCGCTATAGTGCACGGCTGCCTCTATATCGAGTATCTTTAACTCCTCCTCACAGTCGGTATTGGATGTAGGGCTTAGGGTTACCCTAAACATATACCTTAAACCCTAAAATTGGGATAATGTACTGCTCATGTACTCACATATAGAGCTGAAACACAAATACAGAATACCCCCCTCCTCGCTTTTTCCAAGAATTTGGTACCTAAAACAACATATTATCTTGTCGGAGCGGCCTTAATAATTTACGCTTCGAGATGATAATAACGAAGAAAAACGATGAGGGAAAGGGTGACAAAAGTTGCACGAAATCAAAGACAAGGCAACCTAAAGGCATGGCTATCCCATCCAATATCCATAGGCCAATCAATAAGGTGCGCAAAACACGAGCAAGCACCACGCAAGAATGGTGGGAAAGTAGCACGCCGAGCAGCAAATGAATGCGAAGAGCGGTGCCATACGTGTTGAGTGGGAACACGCAAAGACGCTTGCTACCCATGCATGGCACGGGCAATAAAAGCCGTGGATGCTGCATGCGTTGCATAATGAGGAAGTATGGCCCTCCATCCCATCCACGATAGTACACAACCCGCGCAAGACGTTGTCCACACGCATGAGGGATGTACACGGCGAGAGAATGATATCGGCGCCAAGACGCCAAAAACTTGCCCGCATGTATCCCCTAAAATAGAGGCGGCAGCTTGGCCCCCCCCGTCAATATTGTGGTCCCGTTGCGTGATCCCTAAGGGCGCCAAAGTCAGTGACTGCAAAAGGAATGAAGTGTGTATAATATGTCGGGGGGACTCCGCACCCCCTCCGAGTAGCGTATGTAGTCTCCCCAGCTAAAATAAGTGCCAAATCACGTCTCGAAACCAACCACATCATAGCCCAACTCCACATAGGCACATACACAAGGTACAGGGGCTGCAAAACTACTCATGTTATTATTGAACCATGCAAACACAGTTAGTGTGGAAGATAACGTACGCAAACGTAGTTACAGTCACAGTCCCGCAAACGGAACAGTTAAGGCGACAACCAGCCTACATGCGTGGTGTCGGGACAACAGAAGTGTGAGAGCTGTAGCCTAGCGACAGCTCTGTACCGAGTCAAACAGTTTATCGGTATGTCCGATCTAGACATGTACTAATCATATCTAGAGTAGCTTACAGTAGCTATCTGCAACTAATACGTATGCGGTATTACTTACAACACTCCCCCTGAAGGTAGCTACGGGATGAAGCGTTGCATTGGGTCTTGTCCTCCAAGGATCGCACTTCGGTGTCGTGCTAGTGCAGGTCCTGGGAGGGGTTTTGTGAGCATGTCAGCCACCATCTGGTCAGTGGGGAGGTACCTCAACTTGATGGTCCCTTGCTCCACGTGGTCTTTGAGAAAGTGCCACTTCAGGCCGATGTGTTTAGTCTTCTCGCTGACCAAGGCATTCTGGGAGTATGCAATGGCGCTTTGGTTGTCCTCCCAGATGGTGGTGGTTTCGGTGATGGGGGAGTCGAAGATTTCCCCCAGGAGTTGTCGGAGGTGGAGTCCCTCCTTGGTGGCGTCAGCCGCAGAGTAGTACTCGGCTTCACACGTGGATTGAGCCACACAAGTCTGTTGTTTGGACTTGTAACTGATTGGCCCGCGTCCGAGGGTGAAGAGATAGCCGGAGCGAGACTTGCGGGTGCTGCTGTCGTTGGCCCAGTCAGCGTCGGCAAAGCCTGTGAGTTGGAGGCTGTGGTCCAGGCCCCCCCCCCAACGTCAGGCGCATGTTGATGGTGCCATGGAGGTAGCGGAGGACCTTTTTCAGAGCTTGCAAGTGTGCCTCGGTGGGCGAGGCTTGGGCAGAGCCGAGGATGCTCAACGCCGTGGAGACATCGGGGCGTGTACAAACGGCGGCGTACTGAAGGCTGCCCATGAGGCTTGGGAAGACGTCCTTGGCCACTCCTGTGAGAGAAGGCGAGTTCAAGTGTGCAAGGCCGGCGAGGAAACCTGGGTCCATCGGAAGGGACGACGGCTTAGAGTCAGACATGCCGTACTTGGCGAGGATGTCGCGCAGGTACTTGGACTGGTCCAGCGAGATTGTGCGCGTGGAGCGATCGCGGGTAATGTGCATGCCGAGGAGTTGGGAGAGGTCGCCTAGGTCCTTGATTTTGAACCGTGCTCCGAGTTGGGCTTTGAACGATGTGAGCCAGGTGGCATCATTGCAGGCCGCGGGAATGTCATCGACGTACAGGGCGATCATGGCGAAGACGTGGCCGGCGCGATAGATGTAGATGCACGGGTCGGAGACGCATTGTTGCCATCCATGGTCGACGAGCCACGCACGAAGTAGCATGTTGAACTCGCGGGGGGACTGCTTAAGGCCGTAGAGGCAATGCTTGAGGTGACAAACCTTGGACGTTCCATCGGTGAAGCCGAGGGGCTGGCGGATGTACACATCCTCCCGGATGGGGGCGTAGAGAAACGCTGTGTCGATGTCAAGTTGGCAGAGTTCAAGGTCGCGGGCGGCTGCAATGGTTAGGAAGAGACGCAGGCTGGCCATGCGGATGACCGGGGAGAAGGTCTCCGTGTAGTCCAGTCCAGCGCGTTGGCTGCACCCCTTGGCGACGAACCGCGCTTTGAAGCGGGAGACGTCGCCGGCTGTATCCGATTTGACTTTAAATATCCACATGTTGTTAACGACCATGCGGCCGGGGGGGAGGTCCACAAGGTCCCACGTGCCGTTGCTGATGAGGGAGGAATACTCCTGTTGCATAGCGGCTTGCCACTGGGGGGCTTGGGCGCTGTCCAGCGCATCTCGGTAGGATTTTGGTTCCACACATTCTCGGGCGGAGAGGAGGGCGACGGCAGTAGGGGACGTGCCGGCAGGTGTGTGTGGGGGACCAGTGACAAGGTTGGGGACGTGAGGGTGCGCAAAGATGTCCTCTTGAGCTTTGCCCTGTTCAGGATCACAACACGCCGTGACGAGTGTGGGTGGGTAGTCGGACAGGTGGGCAACCATATCGCCGTAGCGAATGGGGTGGGAGCGGAGCCGAGCATGGCGAGGGGTTGGCGGGGGGGGTAGGGGTGTGGGTGATGTGAGGTCAATGGGGTGGGATAGGGGTGAGTCTGCGGGGACGTCGTCCGAAGAGTCGGTGATGGCCGAGTCGACGGAGGGTTGTGTGTCGAAGCCTGGGGTGTCTTCCTGAAAGACAACATGTACGGAAGTGGTGATGCGACGTGTTTCCGGATTGTAGACACGATACCCGGGTGCGTCAGGGGGATAGCCCACCATGACGCCGCGAAATGCTTTTTCACTGAGTTTCCGACGTTGTTTGTCGGGGACCTTGGCGAAAACGGCGCAGCCGAAGACGCGGAACTTGGAGGCGTTGGGCACTGTCGACGTAAGGAGTGTGAGGGGGACGCCCCCATTAGGTCCGACCGAGCGACTGTACGTGCGGTTGCGAAGGTACACAACTGTGCTGACAGCGCACGACCACATGGAGTTGGGAACGGCCATGTTGTGGAGCATCGCCGATGCATTGTCCCGGATGGTGCGCCACGGGACGTTCGGCCTTGCCGAGCATGTGGTGGGCGTATGGGGCAGAGAACTGTACCCCGACGCCGAGGTGTGCGCACATCTGGCGAGTGACAGCAGCTTCAAACACCGAGTCTGAGTCAAATTTGAGGACCGGTGCGAACGCGCCCGTCTGGGAGTGATGGCGGGCATGCAGGTGTTTGATGTCCAAGAGGATGGTTTCCAATTCCGAACATGCGTCGTCTTTAGACTTAAGGAACCGCACCCACATGTAGTTGGTGTGATGGTCGATGACGAGCAAGCAGTAACGGAGGCCATGTGGGGAGGGGACATTGACCGGGCCCCAGAGGTCAGCGGACAGGTTGAGGAGGGGGTGGGATGGCTTCGCGCAAGCGGCTGTGTTGCGTGGTGCAGCTGTGGCTTTGTGAAGGAGACAAGAGTCGCACGAAACTTTGGTTACAGCGCTAGTTAACACAGGGCTAGTCGGGACACCGTGAGTATGTTGGGCCTGAAGGCTTTGCATGTTGAGGTGGCCATATCGACGGTGCCACAGGACGGGATCACACTGGGCAGTAAGGGCAACCTGAGGGGAGGGGTCAAGTGCCGGCGGTGCGGATGGACTGGAAGGGAGGACCGGCTGGTGGGGAAGGAGGTAGAGACCGTTTCCGGACGGTTCTAGCATACCCATGCCTGTGGGTACCAAAAGCAAACCAGCGTCAGAGTTGGAGGGGAATATGAATTCACAACCGCTGTGAGTTTGCATCCAGCTCACACTAAGGAGTCGGCCGATACGCTGTGCTGAACGAGATGATAGGTCAGGGGTGTAGAGTGCATACACAGTGCGGTGAATGAGCTGGCCAGAGGCAAGTCTGACAGAAATTCGCACAGAGCCACTGCCCTTAACGTCAACGCCGACACCGCCCACGCGAGAGGGAGCGGACGGGGGCGTGAATTTCACGAAGTCATCTCGGAACGCAGTGAGGTTAATCGAGCAGGCGGAATCAACGACCCAAAACTTTGACAAATTACGACCCGGGGCGAGGGAAGAGGAGAATGCCACAGAGGTGAATGGGACACTCACCTCGTCGTCAGCGTAGTCATCAGCGCAGTCCGCGAGGGTGGGTAGGCAGTCGGTGTCATCGGCGGGGGCGTCGTCGGCAGGGACGTCGGCAGGGACGTCGCTCAGCAGCGCAGCATGAGCAGCGGGGGTGCCGTCGGCGGCGCCGTACTTCTGGACTGTCAGCCTACGCTTGGCGAGATTCCACTTAAGGATAGCGTCATCCGTGGCAGTGCACGCGGACATGAGATGGTGAAGGCTGCCACAAACGCCACACTTGTTGGGTCGATGGCCGCGAGGGTTACGGTGTGGTGGGCCTCGACCGCTGTGCGAGCCGCGGCCCGCAGCGACGAACGCGGAGATGGGAGGAGGTGATATGGCCGGAGCGGTTGCGTCCGGAGCAGGGTCGTCCTCCATGTTGTGCGCAAGGTGGAGAATGCTGGCCATAACTTCATCAGCCGACATGATGTAGTCCGTGTCAAAGGCGTTGATGACGCATTGCTTCGCCTGACCGTGTGGGCCGCTGCTGGAAATACCGCGCAGCATGAGGAGACCGAGGTGGTGGGGGTGGATGGCAACGGAGCCATCAACCAACTGGCATGTGTCGTTGTACTCGTCAAAGGTCTGGCGCATGTAGTGGACATAGTCACTGAGTGACTGACCGGGGCGCTGTCTGACCGTCAGGTTGTCTAAGAGGGACAAGGAGCGAGCAAAAGACCGACAGTCGAGGCGTTCACAAAGGATGTCCCACGCGGCAGCGGCGCAGTCAGGGCGTGCTGGAGAAACGCATTTCATGGCTTGGTCAGCACGCTTATTCGCGCTGGCTGCATGGAGAAGCAGCGTGTAGGCGTAGTGTTGCGCCTGTTCGTCGAGCCAGACGCCGGAATCGCGGATGGCCAGCTGAGGAATGAGGTATGCGGCCTTGATGGAGAGGAAATTAAGGAAGGTCCTCTTCCATTGCTTGAAGTCCGTGGTCGGGCACATGACGGGGACCGACATCTTCATGGACCGGTTGAGGGCGTCCTTGTCGAAGCCGGGGGCTTCGTGTGCCGCCCGGTTTATGACCACTGGGTCAATAGTGGGGCGACGACGGCCCCGGGGGGTGGGGTCGCCATGTTGGAGTGGGGGAGAGTGCCGGCCATGAAAGGGAGGAGGTGGTCCACCGGGAAAGGGAGAGCGGCCGGCCATGGGACGCGGAGGGCCGTACGAGTGCGGGTGGTCACGGTGGTCACGGTAGGGGGGGATGAGATGAGAGGGCGCCTCCGTGAAATGGGGGCCGGGGTGGTGAGGGGCATATCCGGCGTGGTGGAAGGGGGGAGGTGGTGGGAGGTGATCAACCCGGGTGGCGTGACGCGAGGGGTCGTAGTGCGCATCGGCACGTGCGGGCTCGCGGGGCGCATCGTGGCGGCGCTGTGCGACTGTGGGGTCGCCAACAGGGGCTGCAGCAGGAAAGAGTGTTTCTGCGTCCGGGGTGATGAAACCAGGCTGGGGATGTTCAAGCAGGTGGAGGGTGTGGCCGTCGTGGCTGTCCCGGACGGGTTCGAGTTGGGCATCGTGGCGGCGCTGAGCTACAGGGGGGTGCGGATTAGCACCCGCAGCAGCAACAGCACCCTCGGCCGACTGCGAGTCGAAACGAGCTGTTAAGCTCGCTACTTGCGCAACGAGCAGCGCGAGAGTATCTGGGGGGTGATCGAGGTTGCTCTGGTGAGAGCCTGACTCAGGGGAACCAACAGGTGAAACATGCGGGTTTTTTTGCGCCATTTCGACAGAGGGCAAAAAAGAAAGAGCTGGAAGAAAAAACAGGCAGCGGTAAAAACCGCTAGCCGGACTCGTGCCTAACAGCGGTATGCAAAGAGACGGCCTGATGCCCGCCGACCCCTCGGCCTGTAGCCCCGGGGTGTCTCAGAGCACCTTTTCTGTATCCTCCACCCAGTGTGGGGCACAAGTCGAGGCCAAGGCCAGGACAGGTGGAGCGCTGCGCTGATGGCCTAGTCGGTAAGCTAATATGAAAATAAAAAAGGTAAGCTACGGCTAGCGTGCAACCTGTGGATGCGTATTCACCCGACAGTGCACCCCCCCGTTCTCCAGCTTGGACCTGTGTGCACCCTGTCCACACACGACGAGTGCGTCGGTGTGGGTGGCTGGCTATCTCCGGCGGGTGGCTGGCTTAAGAGGGTGGTGGCGGGTTTTAAAATCGCAGTTTATACTGGCGATACCGCCGACTACAAGTTGAAAGTACTAGGTGTCTATAGAAACTTGCCTTCTGCGGGAGAGCTGTCGATCGCAGCTCGCCGAACCAGGTTGTCGCGCGTGAGTGACGTGAGGCGGGGGCCCATAACCTATTGAACCATGCAAACACAGTTAGTGTGGAAGATAACGTACGCAAACGTAGTTACAGTCACAGTCCCGCAAACGGAACAGTTAAGGCGACAACCAGCCTACAGGCGTGGTGTCGGGACAACAGAAGTGTGAGAGTTGTAGCCTAGCGACAGCTCTGTACCGAGTCAAACAGTTTATCGGTATGTCCGATCTAGACATGTACTAATCATATCTAGAGTAGCTTACAGTAGCTATCTGCAACTAATACGTATGCGGTATTACTTACAACAGTTATACATGATAATAAACCCCACGACTATCCGGCTGAACCACCATTAATCTAAAGGAGCCTACCCCGTAACACACCCATGCTCTCACAAATCACAACACCTCCCGGGGGGGAGTAAAGCACCTACTGCGTATCACTTTTTTCCGGAGAGGACGAAACATGCGAAAATGTTCTAGCCCCAACTAGCAGTAAGCTATTTAAATGGCATAGTTGCGACAACCCATAGACATTAGCCCGCGGCAGCTAGTACATATATTATATATCATTTTCGAGTGCTTTTCTCGTCGCGTCGAAGAGCTCCCAATGGAGAGGGATAGCTAGAAACGTCGAACAAACCGGAAACCACGGCTTCTAGGGTAAGCTCCGAGACTCGGATGCCATGGAATAGATATGTATGACAATCACATATGCAATGAGACCATCGTTGCCGCTGGGGAGTTGCACGAGCAGGGCAGGATCTGCGAGTGCCTGGACGCCAACTTTAATAAGTTTGACGCGGATCTCGGGAATAATCCCCCCAAGGACCATCACCAACTTAGCTAAAGTCGTTTGGACTTGAACATCGATCTCCGCCACAACGGACCAATTGGTCCGCAAATATGGTTCCCTTCGCCTCATCCGACATGTCAACACCCACCGACTCGAAGACACCCGCACAACTCGAGCCAATAGATGACAAGAATCGCAAGCGGCCGGAGAGCGAAAATAAGGATGATGTGGGATGACGGCATTCCGTAGATGCAACAAATCAAGACGCTAAACGATGTATTTCTTTACTTTTTACTGAATACCGCTTCTTCACATGACAAACCTGCTCCAATTTGAATACTGAATAGTTGTGCACCTTTCAACCGAAGAGATTCGGTGGTTACACATGTCGATAATATTGCAATCAACTACTTGCTCCTCGTCTGCGCCCTCATGCGCCCGTCGTCATTGCGCAATTCCGGGGTGGGGGTATCATTAGACAGCTAGATTTGGTTAAGAGGCAGGCGGGCAACGACCATGCAAAATATCAATAGCAAATGATAAAGATTCCAATAACCAAATAGATAGTTTGCTGCAATTTTACGTTGTGGGATGGGGAGGGAGTGTTCGAGCGGAGTTTTAGGATATGGTTGCCACGGACGGACAACGGTGGCGTCAGCAATAGGCAACCCACCACTCCTGTGCTGTTCTCGGCATCAACCATCCGACGGGCCGACTAGGAAGGAAAACCAAGTACAGAGGCATAGCAATATACCCCACGACGGATACATGCGAGGTCTTAACCGTAGAGAACCGTAATGCCTAGTAGTAAACCATAGGGTCAATGCACACGCTTTGTGAATTATATTAGGGACCCAACCCCGCTATGCAGATAACACTTCTTCGCGGCGTTTTACCATTGTCCGTTTCATAGGGAACGCACGTCACCATCGCCGACGGAGAACTCAATGGCAGAGATTGAAGGTCACTCGCGCCACCGTCAACACGGCTTCGATCACAACTGGTTTCCACTGGCGCTGATCATAAAGGCTTGAAAAAATGGCTTGCATGCGAGGCCGGAATATAATTTGCTAAGACTGTTGACGGTCAGAGTTACTCGAAGCTGACACGATGTGTATCACTCAGTTATGCTGGTATAAAGCTGCTGGTGACCACAATCCAAAACAAGCATACCATGAATTCCAGTCTCGTCATTGTGCACGCACGCAGCTTGGATCCGACCCCCGGACTGTCCGTTTTGAAAAACACGAGAAAGAGCAGTCGACTTCGTCTCAGGCGCTTGCAGGTGGCAATGTCCGCCGTGAATGACAAATGCGGAGAAAGTGGTGAGGAATGCACCATGCTGAGTGATATTAAGCGAGCCGTTTGATAACGCAGTAAAATGTTCCGGGGACAATTACACAGGCGGACGGAGGGATCGGGTGGATGGATTCTCGCCATCCAGGGGACTGCTGGAGGAGGCTGGGGAAGATTGGGCCTGCAGCTCGGGACGCTGGGTGGAGCTGTAGCCCCACGAAAACAACGTATGTTCAAAAGCTTTCATTCCGTGAATTGGTGTCGATGTGTTTGTGTGTGTGTGGGGGGGGGGGGCGGCGGGGGGGCGTCATACAAGGGGCAAAAAGCACAGCCTAGAAGAGTCCCACAACCTTGAACCACGCCATACCCACGGTGGACCACAACGCGGCGTAAAAGATCGAGAAGATGGCTCCGATCCTGAACACATCCTGCAAAGATGACAGACAAAGAATAAAGGCTGGTCTGCATCACTCTAAACTACTGGATGGGCAATTACTGCAAGGGCGGGAACGCTGGGGAGAGGGGGGAGGCGGTGTGTTTGCGCTTGCAGGTGTGCGTGTGTGTGTGTGTGCGTGTGTGTGTTTGGCGCGGGTGTGGGTGCTATGAGTGCGCGCGCGTGCGTGTGTGTGTGTGTGTGTGTGTGTGTGTGTGTGTGTGTGTGTGTGTGTGTGTGTGTGTGTCTGTGTGCGTGGGTGTGTGTGAATGAGTAAGCGAGTGAGTGTGTGTGTATGTGTGTGCGTGTGTGTCTGTCTGTTGAGTGCGTGTGCGTGCATACGTGTGTGTGTGTGTGTGTGTGTGTGTGTGTGTGTGCGTGTGTGCCTGAGCGTGTGTGTGTGTTTGAGTGCGCGTGTGTTTGTGAATGAGTGAGTAAGCGAGTGAGTGAGTGTGTTTATATGTGTGTCCGTGCGTGTCTGTCTGTTGAGTGCGTGTGCGTGCATACGTGTGTGTGTAGATATGCGTGCGTGTGTGTGTGTGTGTGTGTGTGTGTGTGTGTGTGTGTGTGTGTGTGTGTGTGTGTGTGCGTATGTGTGTGTTTGAGCGTGTCTGCTTGGTGCGTACGCATGCGTACGTGTGTATACGTTTGTGTGTGTGTGTGTGTGTGTGTCTGTGTGTGTACGTGTGCGGGTGTGTACCTGATCACGCGCGCGCGTGTGTGTGTGCTCGTGTGTGTGCATGTGTGCGCGAGTGTTTGCGCACGCGTGCATGTGTACCTGTGTGCTGAGTGCGTGTGCATGCGTACGCATGTGTATGTGTGTGTGTGTGTGTGTGTGCGTGTCTGTTGAGTACGTGTGCATACGGAAGCGTGCGTGTGCGTGCGCGCGCGCACGTGTGTGTGTGTGTGTGTGTGTGTGTGTGTGTGTGTGTGTGTGTGTGTGTGTGTGTGTGTGCGTGTGTGTGTGTGTGTGTGTGCTCGTGGGTGTGCTCGTGAGCGCGGGTGTTTGCGCGCGCGTGCATGTGTGTGCGTGTGTGTTTGCTGGCTGTGAAAAAAAAAATGTGCACCTTGAGTTCGAGGTAGCCAGCGCCGCAGAAGACGGCTGCCTGGCCAGAGGAGTAGTGCGCGATGACGCCGAAGAGGTTGGTGTTGTAGCCGAGGGAGAGGACGGCGAGGACGGGCGGCACACCCGCGGCGAGCATCATGGCGGCGAAGGCGGAGAAGAGTGCGCCCACATGCGCGGTTTGGCTGGCGAAGGCGTAGTGGATGAGGAAGTAGATGAGGTGGAGGATAGCGAAGACTGCGGGCCAGCCCATCGACATCGATTGCAGCATGGTGCCGGCGGCATCCGCAAAGCAGCCGATGACGCCCATCGCGTTCAGCTGCCCGCTCATACTGACAAGGATGGCAAACCACGTGAGGGTGTCCCAGGCGGAGGTGTTGGTGAGGCAGTCCGACCACGTGAGGACACCGGTGAAGAGGAGCACGCCGAGGCCAAGCAACGCAGCCGTCACGGGCGCCACGCCGATCGCGGCCCCGCCCACCCACAACCCAACCGCGCCCAACATCGTGCCGGCCATAATCTTCTCGTTGGTGCTCATTGGACCCATCTCTGCCAACGCCTTCTCAGCCTGCGCGGGCGCCTCGGGCGTGTCCTGCACATCGGAAGCGAGCAGATGATAAGGGAAGAGAGAAAACAACTCACTCACTCACCCCCCCCCCCCCCCCCCAATTAATCTATCCACCCGCCCCCAAAAGTTGCATCGTTGTTGGGAAAGAGAAAAGCGCTGACGTGGTGCAATGCTACTAGTAGGGGATCACGCAGCAACCGCCCCTTTCCCTCCGCACTATCCTTCCTCGACCGTTTTAGGATGGCTTATATGGGAGCCCATTTTAAGAATAGAGGGGGAGGTATTGGGAGTGTGGTGTTGGACGGGTGGGGGTGAGGGAGGTACTCTGCCACCTCCCTCACCGGTCTCTCTGGCAAATGGTGCGAAGGGATGGGGTGTTGTGGAGACGGCAAAGGGTGGCGCGAACAGGAGTGAGCTGTCGTGTTGGATGGGAGAAGAGAGGCACCGCCCAGTCCAGCTTCTACGTTTCCAGCCTCTGACAATGATTCTACGTGCAATGGGGAGGAGGAATACGGGGGTGTGCAGGAGCTGCTCACAGGATAGAGGTATTGCAGTTTGTGGGGCTTGGATCTGAAATAGGCGACAATACTTAAAAGGAAGGGGAGTGCTCGAAGACTGAAGTAGGCGCGGATGATGAAGTATGTGTGTCTGTGTGTGTGTGTGTTGGGGAAGGTTGTTGTGGGGGTGCACGTGCGATGGGCGCGGACCTTGAGTTCGGGCGGGATGAGCTTGTAAGCGAGGAGTGGGGTGAGGATGACCATGAGGAGGGAGGGGACGGAGGCGCCGATGAACCAGGTCATCCAGGCGTTGGGGATGGTGACACCCATCTCGGCGGCGAGCTTGAGGCACAGCAGGTTCTGCGCCGCGGCGGTGAGGAACATTGGGCTGTTGGACACCTGCATCTGGCTCACGATCAGGAAGGAGCCCAGCCTGTTGGCGGTCTTGCCCGGAAGGGAGCCGGACGCCTCGGCGAGCGACTTGATGATGGGCATGAAAATGCCGCCGGAGCGCGCCGAGGTGGAAGGCATTGCGGGCGAGATGAGCACCTCCGCCATCCCCAGCCCGTACGCCAGCCCCAGCGTGGACTTACCCAACACCTTGACAAACAGCTGAGCCACACGGTTGCCCAGCCCCTGCACGCCACACCACAGCACCAAAGCAACAATCCTGAGAATCCCGTGCTGTCCTCCTTGTCCCAACCCTATTTCTCTTCCGTTTTAGTACCTCTTTACCTCTGAAACATGCAACGGTGATATTTAATCGAAAATAAGTGAATGATGTTGAAATGCTAGTCAGATGACAGAGCGCACGAGGATTAGTGGCTGGGTCATCTTGGGCATTGTGACTAGTAATATCATCAATATGACAGTGTTGTGACCTATCATCAGAGTCCGTCAGCAGATGGATAGGTCGTGCAATGCCCCACGTTAACCTTGCATTAGTAGGGCGCCTCTTTGAGAGAGAGAGAGAGAGAGAGAGAGAGAGAGAGAGCTGGGAGAACATACATAGCCAATCAAATCGGTAATAATGATCAGAAACAATTGCTTCTATAAGAAGTAAAACAAGGGATTTAGTTATCATTATTAAATAAAAAAACCTGCGGGAAGACACAATTATGACGTCCCACGATGGGGTGTCACTCGGACATACTCTTCTCAGTGGCAGAGAGTGTGTATCTGGCGACTGAGCAGAAAGGGAGGGTGGACCAACCGTCTTCTCCAGCCCGCGCGCGAAGAAGAATGAGGCGACGATGAGCCAAATGACTTCATTGCAAAACGCGGCAAAGGCCTGATTAAAGGTGAGCGTCTTTGTGACGATGGCGCAGGTGACACCCAACATCGCCCACGCGCCTGGCAGCAGCCCCAGCAGCAGTAGCTGTTGTGAATGAGGAAAAGAAAGAGGGAGGATGGTAAAGAGGGCATGTGGGTGGCGAGAAGGGGAAATGGCAGAACGTGGCCGTTCTGAGTCACCTGTGGGGAGAGGCTCCGCAACCAGTCCGACAATGGTGGCCACGAAGATGGAGAAGAGCGACCAGGCCTGATGATAGATTGACAGAGGCGCGTAAGAAAGGGAGCTGCGATGCTGTGGATAGGGAGGAACACTCTGAAAGCTCCCACCTGCCCATTCACATCAATATCACGTCCCACCGCGAGTCATGCATCAAAGGCCTCACCTGTGCGTCAAGGCCGGTGGGAATGGGGATGAGGAAGCGGATGACGAGGCCCACGCCGATAGAAATAGCAGCAGCCTTCAATTTGGCTCCCTACGACAAAGAAAAGGGCGATTGGTGAGCGAGGAAACGTAATCAGTGGCAATGCTGACGACCCTCCTCGCCGTTGATGGCCAAGCTTGCTTCGAACGCACTCATGGACTGACCGACTCTCACCCTCCCAATCTCCTCCTCACTCTACACGTCATCCAGCCAATCCCTCTTCCCACCCGCGCTGTCGTGTTGCTTTCACATATGGGCTCCATTATGCATCGATGTCATATGGGTGTGGAATCATATAAGCTTTACAGGGAAGCCTTACCTGCCAGGCTGGGGCGGGGACGGCTTCCGCGGCAGCCGCAACAGGCGCAGATGAGGAAGACGCAGAGACCTGCATACACAGGAAGGCGGTATTTCAATAGTGCGCGTCTCATGATGGGCGCGCAAGCCATGTTGGGTGGCGGTGGCAGAGCAGGAGCGGGTCGCACTTTCACGACGCTCCTGTGTGCCTGACGACGAAGACTGACGCTGGACTTGGTGAGCCCCTTCCCTGGATGCAGCGACCTGCGGTCAACGTGATATGCCACGGACGTCAGTCGGCTCATTTTGGGAGAGTCGAGTTTCGGAAAAGGTTGCAAAGGGAAACAGCGGAGAACGATGAGACAGATTGCTCTCGGCACGGGACGATTCACGCAACGAATTGGACTCTATGAGTCCTCCTCAACCAAACGCGGCTGGGCGAGATGAACGCTATTGCGCTTGATGGGAGGAGAGGGATATAGGACGGTGCCGCTGTGTGCCGTATCAATCTATGGACGTCGATGTCGGCTTTCAAATAGACACCGGGTGTAAGTGTGACTGCACCGGTGGCACTACGGGTTCATGGATTGGATGGCGAGCGATGGATGATAGCACGAAAGCTAATAGACGGCGATCGCATGGTGCTGCAGTGGGGGAATTGGGCGGTGCTCTCGTACCTGACCGCGCGGAAAGGGCGGGAGAGGGCGACGGTGCGGGCGGTGGGCGTCGAGGGAGCCACCGATGGGCGGCTGCGCGCCAGCACCGGCGAAGCGGCCGCGATCGAGAGCGCCATTGCCACTGCTCCTATCGGTGCTTGTGAATAGTACGGGAAGTACTTGAGGTTGGAAGAGCTCCGCTGGAATAGGAGCGGGAATTGGCGCGAAGCGGGGGTGCTTGATGCGAGAGCGACTCGCAATTCCACTCGTCTTCGAGCACTGCGCGTCGTACGAAAGACCCGATCATCGCGCTCGCCGCGGCATCAACGTCATCATCAATCATCAATCAAATCCGCCGCCCGACATTGATGATGGCTGCAACAACCCTCGGCATCAGCAGGACGGCGGTCTATGTCGGGTGCATTCCTTAGGCTATTCGGAGGACAAAATCATGGAGTGTACGATAATCGCGCGATCATCTCTGTCACCTGCTACGATTAATCCTCAACCCTACATGTACGGGTACCTGTACCTGCAGACTACAGCAATTTAGGCATTTATATATTACGGGCGGAACGAAACGACTTGTGGCGAATACCCGTACTGGTACATATTGTGCGCTACAACTCCACTACATGTGACGATGATTTCTGATCGTAGTAATCACTCCAGAAGCATGAAGTGCGATAATGGTTTGGTTAGACTTCACGGCTCCGCACCGTCATCTTGTTGTTGATGTGACGGTTACAAGTGCTCGCACGAACACCAATGTTCCTCGTATGTATAGGTGCTCGTCTCCCACTCCTTGGCATCCTTGCATTGGGAGCTCAGCATGGCAAACTTGATACGGACCTCCTTTTGCTTTGCTTGGCACCCCTTCGGTTCAGTCGATCCATGACTACTATCCCTTCGCCATGGAAAATGGGGGCCGGTTGGCGCCGATGGCGGCTGAGTTGGTTGATCGCTTGGCTATTTTGGTGGATGTTCGTCGCTTCCCCGGCATTGGTGTTGTTGACTCTCGCTCCTTGCGCTCTCACAGTTATGTCCGTATGCAACATTTCGTTCTTCGAACTACTTCTGTCCCTTTTCAGCGTCTTTTGGGGGATGTGCGACGTGAATTCATGCAACGTCTTTCTCATGCTCTTCATGGCACTCCGGGTTCCTATCTCCGCGACGCTTTTCAGGAGGGGAGTGCTGACGCTGTGGCATGCCTTCCTGTTCCTCTGGTAGGTATTTTCCTTTCTTCTTCTTTTTGCTTGGTGGCCTCCACTGCTTTTTCTTGTAAGAAACTGTTCAGTATAACTGCGATAATGATAAAAAACTATATCACTACATGCAGTCCAATGTCTTGCTCTCTTGCCTGTAGGAGGTGCCCGAGAGGTGTTAGGTCTGTCGACAAGTGTGTGCGCCGTGGGCTGTGTAATGGTAACATGAGAACGAACGAGCAGCAAGACACATTGTTGCTTGCATCTTGTTTACATGTACTAGGTTAACTATATGTATTCATTGATAACGTTCACAACCGTGAACGTACATGTATGACAATGATGTACTATAATAGCCACTCTAGATCATTGGTAGTAATGCAAGCACATTAATCTCCACTTGGCGCCACTCCCATGTAACGCTTGAAAATCATCGTCTGCTTCGGCTCCGGTAGTGCCTTCGTCAAGGGCATGTGCCAGCATGAATGTAGTGCCCACTGACATGAATGCGACCGTCCTTGCATTCATTAGTTCCCGAATGTAGTGGTGCTTGATGTCGATGTGTTTTGTCTTGTTTGAAGCCATGGGGTTGTTGGCAAGCTTGACTGCTCCCGCGTAGTCTTCCTCAACTGTTGTGGCACCGTGCTGGCGCTTGTGGACATCTTCCATCACTTGCCGAAAGTGTACCGCGCTTTATCATGCACGATTACACGGCTCATTGCGATGCATTCTACTTACGAGGTTGACAAAGCCACCACTTCTTGTTGCTTGGAGGTCCACATGACTTCTCCACCACTAAGCATGACCACTTCCCCCGACTGCGATCGTATGGTTGTCGTGTCAACTGCCTAGTCTGAGTATGAGAACACCTTGATGTCGTCTGCATTATCGTGTGACATCATGCCATAGGTGATGCCCATAAATAGTGTGCCATTGAGGTAGCGTGGCACCCGCTTGAGGTGCTTCAGGTGCAACTGCGAATGGAAAGTCCGTTACATGCTAATGCCGATGATCGGGTGACTTCCCTTAGCTCACCACCGGCACAACCCTAATTCGCCTTAATCGCCGGGAGGTCGCAAAGGAGCTCCTACACCGGCAAAACCACTCCCACGACCACACCCGAGTCCTCACCGACCACGAAGACATCCCATGCGAACCTTTTGTCCAGAGGGCGCCTCACCTGACCAAAGCCGAAAAGGGCGGCCACTACATATATATTACGGGCCCGAGACTGTAGGGATTGAACAACTATCAAGCCAAGGAACTCCTTCACTCCCTCCTTTCCTATCTATGGGACGACGGCTATACAAGACAAACTCCCAAACGTCGAAAACACAGTGTTCGCAGCCACTTCCGAGGCATGGAAGGAGTACGAAACCACGGACACTCCTCCCTACCCAAGCCCAGTCGTCTACCCCCCCGCGAGACCCAACTCTAGGCCCTAGAGCTAAGGGACATCTACTGATCTACAAGCCACGCCGATCCAGCCCAACAGCCCGTTTGGAGCTCGTGTCAGCATAGTACGCGCACTGCATGATCGACGCCCTCAAGGACACCCTCATGGCCCTACCTATGCGGCATGTTCGCCCACCTCACCGTGGGTGGCCTTGCCCCCTCCACAACACACATACCGACTACACCCCTATTGTCCCACGACAGTTCTACCGTTGAGGCCTAGACTGCAATATGTTGGAAAAGTCGGACTTTTCAGACTACATCCTACCCCCGGCCGACCAAATGGCCAATGCGGTGACCGATTCTATCAACTACCACCGGAATACCGGTCGAGGCCGAACATGCATACACACCCTCTACTCTTGCCTAACATCGGCGAGAATAAACGTCTCTAAATATCCGACAGTGACATAACTTACTAACGACGGACCTGATGGAGTCGGCGCCATCGCTATGGGCGAAGCGGACGCTACCTTCAAGGACACCCGCAAAGTGGTCCCCACTCCCCCCTCCCCTTCCCACATGCCGCCACCCTCGAGAAGATTACCATCCACCTTACGTCCGACCCGATCAACCCCCGGCTGCTACGTATATACCGCGTCCCGAAACCCCCGCTAGAGGAGGGAGAAATCTTAAATCCCAAGCCTATTCCCCACCCCCGAGCAGACCTCCACCACACCGATCACTTGCCTACCCCCGTTACTCATACTACGTGGGCCTCCGGCGGCATTCCCTCCCAAAAGAAGACATGCCCTACTCGACACAACCATTTCGTGGACCGGCACAACATTGTTTTTACCTCGGTGACCCCTCACGCGCACGGCTCGAGACTTCTTGGGGGCTCGGCCAAACTATTCACACATGTCGACCGCTCGTCAAACCTAACGCGTGCCATAGACATGCTCATGCGCCTACCATCCACTACCCACCCTAGCCCGGAGACGGACCCTACTAATAGCTCGCCTCAACCCCACGATCCCGCTCGGGCCGGTGACACGACCGACCAGCCCGACGCCTACTTAGCAGCAAATTCCAAACCGCTAGACCACCTAACGCTATGGAGGAGGACCACCCACACAACAACGCCCCAAGTGAAGCCATGTGATAGACATGACGACCTGCAAAGCGCCACCCCTAGATTCCAAGGCCAACTCACATGACACGGAAGACTACGGGTAGCGCGTGGTCTCCGTCCGGCTTGCCCTCCGTTCAACTTCCCCCTCTTCACGCCAACGAATTGCAGAAGAATACGCCGCCCTACTGGCTGAAGACTCCCTCATGCTCCCCTAGACCGGCGGTAAAATGCAACATGCCGACCCAGACGCTATATCCTCCCTTCCCACACGCCCGGCACCCTCCACGTCACAACACCCCCATCTTCCTCCCTCTAAATCTGCCGCGGCGGATATTTCCCGGGACGACATTCCACGCCGTCCCACACAAGCTCAACTCCCAACGGCCCACTCGGCAATGGGCCGACTACAATAATCACTCGTGCCTCGACCTTCACCCCGGAAGGAAATGCCAACGGTGGGACGTCTTCGACTGCCTTGACCATTCTTACCACGAGGTGTGCCAATAGTGGGTGAGGGAAGAGAGGGGACTGGCATGTTATTCCCTTAGCAAGGTGATCGGAGTTAGCGAAAGCACTAACTGTATGCTTTTTTCTTTGCCGCGCTGGAGGGGATTCAGTGGACTACAAAACGGGACTTTACCGGTGAGTAGTATGTAATGCAGTGTTATCCAAACCCTAGCAAGCCGGAGGTTGATTACACTCCTCTCTACGGTTTTACAGACCTAGTCCCTAGGCGTATCTAGGATTAGAGATGGCGGACTAAGTCCTAGATTGCATATGCAAGAAGGCCCTTAGACAACAGCCGCACATTGCGTTAGCATTACATGTTGTAAATCACTTTCATTGTCATTGACGTTGATCGCAAATGCAACATCATGTCTGATGCACATGCAAATGAAGTTCACGGACCCGAGGATAGCACGGAAGGTCTCGTGTTCCGGTGGCGTCAAGGCCACCTTGTCTTGGTCGGACGCGACTTCTTCGTCCCGATAGTGCTTGGGTGCCATGGGCACATTCGAGGGCATGTTGTCCAACATGCCGTAGTTCTCAAGGATCTTCTTTATGTATCGTTCATGGGAGAGAATGATGGTCCATGCTTCTTTGTTTCATGCAATGTCCATCCCGAGGATGAACTTGGCCTCACCAAAGTTCGTCATGCGGAGCTGTTACCCAATGGCCCGCTTCACCGGCTCAATCAATTTGAGAGATTCCGAGACAAAGAGAATGTTGTCCACATATACCAGTATAATACATATATCATGCACTTGGTGGTTCATAGTGTAGAGGTTCTCGTTAGAGCTTGCTCGCTTAATGCCGAGTGAGGAGAGAGTCTGGTGGAACATCATATACCATTTACGTGAGGCTTGCTTCAGTCCATAGATGCTATTGAGCATGCGCATTACTCCAGGTGCTTTGTTATGTGCTCCTCTGGGTTGGCGCATGTAGATCTTTTCTTAGAGGTCAACATTGAGAGACTTTGTTTCGATGTCTGCCAATGCATGTTGCATGTTTCTCGTAGCAACGATGGCTGAGACCGCGTGTATGGTAATGAGCTTGACAATTGGACAGAATGTCTCTAAGTAGTTTACTCAATCCGCAAATGCTGCATCACCGGCGCCCTCTGGCGCACAGGCAACGCCCTCACCCTCGCCAACACTACCCTCCTCGCATCCCGCCTGCAAACTCAGTGTATCACCCTCAACTCCACCCCGGCCCCCATTCCCTCCATTGGCCCCACGGACACATACCGCGTCCTAGGGGTAGAACTGAACACCTCCCTCAACTTCACCAAACACTGGCACGAACTCAAACGTACCACTGCATCCCTCATCACCACCCTTTCCACCTCCCCTCTAACACAATCCCGCAGAATCAGGGTCATCCGTGGCCTCCTCATCGGAAAACATTTCACCCTCCAGCTCGGCCTCTTCACCGACTCCCAACTCGACACTCTCGAAGGACAAATCTGCCGCGCACTCCGCTCCGCCGTCTCCTCGGTGCGTAACCTTCCCCGCACCGCCCTCCACCGCCCTACCTCCGACCTAGGGTACGGCCTCCCCTCCCTCAAAGCCCACGCCGCACAACTCACAGTTTGCCACCTACATAAAATCATGAACAACTCAGACTATAGAGGCCACATGGCCCGCGCACACATCCGCACCTTATCCACCACGTACTCCCACTCGCCCTCATGTCAACCTGTTACACCCCACCCACACTCAAGTGCTTAGTCAGAGCTCAGCGCGATGCGGGCACCCTATTCCACAACATCCCTCCACTCTCCCTCACCAACCCTATCGCCTCCACAATCCGCGCCCACTTCACCAATCAAGACAACGCCCCCCTCGCCTCACTCCGGGACAAAGCCACACACATCACCGACCCTCACACATATAAGCAAGCCTACTGCGACTTCTCTCTCCGCAAAACACACGCCTCCCTCCTCCCCCGCCTCACCCCCCTCTGGAAAAATAACATCACCACGTGGCCACAAGTCCTCCTCATAGCCACCTCTTCCTCCTTCATCCTCAAATCATGCAAATCCATCACCACACTCACGGGGTCCACCACCCCACTCTCAGTTCCCATCCGCCTCCTCGCCGCAATCCTCACCGAACCCCTCGATACTATCCACAACCGCCTCCCCCTCACAAGCCTCACTTCCAAACAAGCACCCCCCCCCCACCACTATACACCCCTCATGGATTCCCCTCCTCTCCCCACACCTCCCTCGCACACCCCCCACCCTCTCCTCCGGCATCTACACCTCCCGCACCACTCACCCCACCCCCACCGCACCCACCACACACTTAGACACAGAATACCTCACCCCCTCAGACCACCACTACCCCCCATGCGACGTAACGCGCATCATTTCCAAACACAAGGACACAGAATACGGCCAAACGCAGTACTTGGTCGAATGGGCCCCGGAACACCTCACGGAATGGGACATTCAGTTACAACTCGACGACGACTTCCGCCTCATCTCCTCCACCCCCACACCGGTACGCCTCCCCACCCCCTCCCCCACCGCATGCTCCATTTGTCATGACCCACTACACACAAAACCCACCTCCACACGCTGCACATGCCCGCACTTTGCCATACATTCCCAATGCCGCCCAGCTCAGGGACCCGCCACATGGCAGTGCGAGTGGTGTGCTCGAGGCCAACAACACGACCTCACACGCCTCCACGAGGTCCAGTGGGCCCCATGCCTACAACTCCACGACACCATCAGTGAGACCCCCTCCGGCCCCACCGCCCTCACAGCATTTAACTCCGGCTTTGTCCCCTCCACCACACCCATACTGCCCGAACCCGGACCCCCCCCCCTAGACACACCCCTTTATGACATTCAACCATGACCCCATCAACCCCGACCTCGACATGCTCCCTACCGGTAAATTCGCCATCCACGCACACCCATCGCTCCATGACACCACCGTACTCTGCACTCCCGACGGCCGCGCGGTCACCACCCTTAACGGCCCCCGCGTCCGCCACCTCTACCAACTCTTCCGCCCCGACCTCTCACAGCATACGTTCGAAGAGGAGGTCTACCACCTCCTTACTCGCCTAGGCTCTCGCTCAGAAATCCACTCACCCACACCTGCCACCACCACCCGTAATAGATGGGCCACTAGAGAAGACCTCCTCACAGCTCTTCGCCACACATTCCACATACAGACATAACTCTACTCCGACCCCCTCAATAAATCCCTTCACTCCCACACCTACCACTCCCTCTACCCCGAAGACTTAGTCTTCTCATCTAGTGGCAGCAATGCCCCACACACATGGCAAGGCACCAACATCGCCAACCCCGAATACGACCACGAATGCATGCGCCGCGCCATGGAACACGCAATCACCAGCGCACACCTCACAGCCCCTCACGCACCCAGCGCAACCATCCTCATCTTTCCCCGATGGGAACACACACCCTACCGCCACTCCAAGTACATCAACTCCCCATACACCCACCACCTTTACACCCTCCCCAACGACGCAAACACCTTCCTTCCCCGTGACCAACACACAGGCACTCCCACCCCTACCCCATTCGGCACACGCTGGATGGTCGACATATACCTCGTCGCCAACCCCCTCGCACTCTCCACCCTACCATCACCCACAGCCATGACCGCACTCCATAACACTCTCGAATCTATCTACGACACTCACCTCCCCTACCCCGACATCACCACCCCTCCTCCTCACCTCCTCGACACCTACTCACCCCACTCAGCAGGCATATACCACCTCCCCCCAAACCCGACTCACCCCATCACATACCCCCTCCCGGAACGCATGCAACTAACATACCACCCCACTAGAGGTACTCTTGCTTGGAACTGGCAGGACTTTGTCTACATAGACGGCTCGAAAAAAGGAGGCCCGTCCCCCCTCGGAGCGGCAGCCACCCACCCCGCCTCGGACACCAAAATCAAAATCCTGGTGACCTCTACGCCTCCCTCGCACACAATAAATCGCGTTGAACTAGCTGGCATAGACATAGGCCTCCAACTCGGCCGCACCCACCTCCTTACCGACAGTGCGTGCTCCCTAAGCCTCATACAAGGATACTTAAACTGCCCTTCCGCCTACATACACAACATTCACCGGGACACGCTCCACTCCATCACACACACCCTCAACACCCGCTGCGACGCAGGCATCCGCACACACCTCGGCAAAATTAAAGCACGCAACCACTCCTTAGGTAACGACCTCGCTGACGCACTCGCTAACCATGTCGCGGATGGACACCCACCCGACACCACATACACCACAGGTTCAGAGGTCACGATAGCCCCCTGGACCTGGCCATACACCCTCATTCCACAAACCCTAGGGGACCCTATACCCTACAAATACACCAACCTCAAAGCTGACGCACACACCTACAGCATCAAACACACACACACACACCCCTATCGCAGACAACAAAACATGGTGCCCTCCTTGCCCGCGCCGCGGAGGACGGCGCCGACTTCTCTTTCCACAAAAACACTCGACCCTCACGGATATCCAGTTCACACACAAACAAGAATTCATGTGGGGAGTCCACAACACCCGCCTACTCACCCATAACCCCACCCTACGCTGCCCCCTATGTGGCCAATTCACTAGCAACGGCCACATGGCCGGTAACTGCCCCACCATGTCTGGCCTAAGACAAGACCGACACAACATCGAGCTGCAACTCCTACTCTCCCTACTGGAACGCCACAACGGAGGCCGCTGGGAAACCATCACCGCAGACTTCGGTAACAAACCCATCAAATCATTTGCTTCCCCCTCTCCCGCCAACCCTCCCCTTGACTGTCACCCACCTCACCCCACCCACATGCCCACCCGCCTTGTTGATGCTGACGAAGGTCTCTCACCCGACCCTCTAACCTCGTGTCCCGCCATCATGCCCCCTGAGATACTCCCCCCCGCGCTACGACCCCCCGCACACAAACCGGATTTCATTCGCCTTCTCGAACCTCGATTTGTCGGTCACACAAACGGCCGCCGCCGATACGCATCCATAAAAAAGATCCAGATAGGAGAGTGGAAGTACTGCACGGACAATAACCTCTCCCTCACAGCTCACCTCATCCGTGCCAAATACACACCCCTTGCAAACGCCATCCGCAGCCACTGGCCAGGCACAGTGGTAGACATCCTTCCCATAGTCATGAGCCGCACAGGTACACCGCACTCCTCCACCATCACGAGTCTCACCTCCCTACTCACAGCCCGCACAGACCCTCCTGACAAACTCATCTCCAAAGCACGCATCGACACGTCTCGCATCCTTGCACAGCTCCACACGCACACTGTCCAATGGCTACATCATCTCCTACTCATATACCGCATAAAATCCCGCAAGACCTCCCGCCGCGCCTCCGCACGTTGCCCCCCTGCACGACCCTAACTGCACGCAGCCCTCGCCTCGTCTTGCACACCTCCCCGGGGGGGGGTAAAACCCCCGAACACCCTTGGAGAGGTTGGACTCAGGTGGTTAACGGTCTAGCCCTGACTTGTAAGTTCCATGTATGGCATAGTTGGGAGGGCCGTGAGACAGCAGCCGGCGCATACGGCTTTTTGGTGTAGAATCCGGCGCATACGGTACATGTTGTAAACAATTTCAATTTCAATTAGTTGACTCAATCTCGTTGACTGAATCCT
>JAPMLY010001832.1:0-77410 GCA_026401115.1 Tetraselmis chui | reverse complement strand
AGGTAATGGTAACCGGTGCCGATTTGCAACTTCTTGCATATGTGCTTAGGATGCTTTGACGCATTCGTGGGCAAATTTGTGCATCTCGACCCGAATCTTTACTTGCTCCGGTAAAGTACGACTAGGCTCGTTGTCTTCAAATGTAGCCGTCGTTGAAGATGTCCGCTCGAATCCTTGTGCCGCCTTAATGGAGACATAGTCGTCGACGTAGAAACCGCTACGTTGAACGCAAACTCCACGTTGGTGAGGTGTTGAACCAAGTCGTCGTGCAATGGGTGCACGTAGCATAGTATGACTTGCTCCCATGTCTTATTCACTCGTTCGGTTTAGCCATCTGTCTGAGCATGATAGCTCGTAAAAATATTAAGATTGGTGCCAACAGCCCTAAATAGGGTTTGCCAGAAGTCGCTGATAAACCGGGGGTGTCGATCGGATATTAATTTCCGTGGTAAGCCAAAATACCGGAAAACAGCGCGGCGTCCAACTTTCGCTAATTGCTCCGTTGTAATCGTTTTCGTAATTGGCTCGACAATCGTCCGTTTCGTAAGCATACAAACGAATACCACCACAGCTTCATACCCATCACACTCATGAAGGTCCGTAATAAGGTCAAGCGATACGTGTTCAAAGGGCCTTGTCAGTGCCTCGTGCGATTGAAGGAGTCCATAGGGCTTGTGTCGCGTTGCCTTGTTACGTTGGCAGGTAACACAGCTGCGTACATAGTGTTGTACTGTCCGCTTCATGTTAGGCCACCAAAACGTTCGGGAGGTAGTTGCCAATAGTATAATAATACCAAGATGTCCCGCGGTCGGTGCGTCGTGTACTTCGTACAATACTCTTGATCGCAATGTATAGACGTTCGGAACATATAGTCTCGTCCCGTAGGCGTACAAAAGTCCATTTGATTGACGTACCAGCAAGGTAGGCAGAGATTCCCGGTTAAGCATGTATTTATCCGAGTCATAAACGTTTTTGATTTCCGCATGAAGTCTAGAGTGAGGATACAAGTGGGATTCCAAGGAAAACATTTGCGCGTGTAACTCGCATTTTGCTTCGTCGTTGGTCCAATCGCGTAGTACTTACAGCTTTTGTAACGAGTATTTCAGGTCAGGTCGGCGAGACAGAGCATATGCATGGTTGAATGCTCCCTTCTTGTACACGATGTCCATCTGTCGCTGATAAGGCGCTAAAACTTGTAGCCATCGCACGTGTCGAGTAGACAAAGCGCGTTGCCGAAAGAAGTGTCGCAACGTGTCGTGGTCCGTAATTACCGTAAATCCCGCCGCGCCATCTAAGTAGCAACGGAATTTCAGTAGAGAGTCGCGAACTGCCACTAGCTCTTGTTCGTGGACATGATAGTGTACCTCATGCTTGTTCATCTTGCGAGCATGGTACGCAAAAGGTTGTAGTCCAATACCTCGGTCTTGTAACATCACAGCTCCTACTACAAATCCAGAAGCATCCGTGTAAAGAGTGCACCTTGCATTAGGAGGAGTGTCATGAATTACTAGGACTAGTGCACGTACCATCGTGTCCTTTATTTGCTCGAATGTTGACTGAGCTTGAGGGGTCCAACGAAATTCCGGTGTCTTTTTGCTCAAATTTGTTAATGGGGTTGCTAAGGTTGCAAATTGGTTCATAAACCTCCGCTAATATCCAGGAGTCCCAGAAATCCACGTACTTCTGTCACAAATTTCGGCCGGGGCCAATTCTGTAATGCCTCCACTTTGTCTAGGTCCATTCGGATCTGTCTAGCTTCCACCACATGTCCCACGAAGTTGACGCTCGATGGTCCGAAGTAACACTTGGAGAGTTTGATATGCAACTGGTGTCGCTGCCACTCTCGTAACACGAGTCGAATATGCTCGAGGTGTTCATCGGCCGTCTTACTGTAGATTAGCATGTCGTCCAGATATAACACGCAAAACTTGCCAAGATACGGGGCCGAAACTTGATTCATCATCGCTTGGAATTCAGTTTGGTCGTCGCAATCTGTATCCGGGTTGACAACTTATAACCAAGGTTGACCGAGGATGATGTCGAATTTATACAATTCTGTCATAATTGCGTCCAAACGCATGTCCATGGTCCCTATTGTAAGCACTTCATTCCGTAGTCGTTGGCGAGTCGTAGTTGTACTACCATCTGCCAATTTTATCCGGTATTTCTCTCCATAAGCCGTCGGAATGTGATATTGTGATGCTCTCGTACCCATTCAGTCTTACAAAAAATTTCTGAAGCGCCAGAATCAACCAAAGTACGGCATCGATGTCCGCGTAAGGTGCCTTCCAACACGAACAGACTCGTTTCAAACTGGGTTGTGGATACGTGCAGCGTCGCAAAAACATTGTCCTCTAGTCGGACGTTCTTGTTCATCCACCCGTCGATCGGTTTTCCAAAAGCCTCGTAACGAAGAGGGAACTGCTGATCTCCATGAACTAGATAACCCGTACGCCGTGCCGAAATTAATTCCTTTCAGGTAGCCCATACTGCCCGAGAAGTTGACGTAGCTTTCGATATCGATCCGGGTCGAACGCGAGCGATATACACTTGGCGCTTATTCTGTCCGAAAGACTCCGTTCCTAAAAGGCGTAAATTTGTTTCGCTTACCTTAAATCCAGTTGTCTCCGCAAGAGCTCGCACTGTTATGCATTCCGGGGTTGCGTCTCGGCGTCTTCAATCTCATGTTTGCCACCAAGAAACCATACCATGCCAGTATTGTCATATTCTACGACGATGACGCTGGGAGATCACAACATTAGAAGCGAGTAATATTTGCTGATACTTGTCATTAATAGCGGTATTTCCTCTGAATAGCAACTACGTGACTGTAATGATGCTAGCAATTGTACATAGCGATAAGGGCCGTATGACGACTAAAGCGACGAAAGGAGCGAGCTCGTCATATTTGAATTACTATCTATTCTTATATTGGTAAAATATTGGTGTTTAACGGATAGTTAACGTACCATGTTGAGACCGCCTAAGGCAACGCGCGGAAACAAAGCGTCACAAGCGTAGTTAATTGTCCGCGGCGGACGCCCACATGCTTTACCTATAAAGCAGCTCCTCTAGCTGGTAGCAGTCACCTTCTGCCTTTGCGCTCGCCCATTCGGCTCGCGCAACGGGCATCGTAGCTCTCGTAGCTGCGCAAGGTGACAGCTTACCCTCAACCGCGTCTACCACGGCCGAGACTCTTTATCATGCTCAAATATACGATGGCTACAGACATACAAGTCGACGATGAAATTCGCGACGCGCCGGAATTTGTTATATCAATAGAATTCAAAGAACATGAGCAACGCTTACTCGCTAACGCTACCGCATCAGAAGAGCGACTTAATGGCCGTTTTCAGCAAGCCTTTATCGAACTAACGGCCACGCTTAGCTCGACCATCATCACTAAACTAACAGCAGCCAAACAAGTCAGCAAAGAGCTAGCCAATCCCGTCGGCGTAAACGACACGCCGAAGGGTGGAATTGCGGAGGACGAAGCCCGTAGCGCCCAGCTGCCGACCGAGCGACCCTCGATCGACCCCACCGTGCGACCCCTGGCCTTAGCCCCAGCGACGACGGTACCCCCAGCAGCCCCGCCATATGAGGACTACCACATCGACACGGAGCTATGGGGGCCCTACATTGCCCTAGGCCTCGAGCTACCCCCCCGACATCTCAACGGCCCACAAATCTGGAAGCTCACTTGTGACACCTACCGCCACCTCTCCGCCCACCGGCACAACGCCACGCTCGAAGAATACCGCGCCACGGCATGTCACGCCGCCTACGCCGCATGCGCTAACACAGCGAGCGTATCAGCTCTGGAAGACATTCAAAATTATCCCAAGGACTCACCGGAATTCGCGGCGGCGGTCGTCACCCTGCGTCAAAGAAACCACACCCACAGCGCGCTCGAGGAGGCCGCCCGTGTGCGGATATCCCACATCCGACACACCAAGGGCGGAGGGGAGACGAGCGATTCGGACAGCGTTTTCGCGGAACTCGCCTACGAGCGGTTCCTCAAGCCGCGACCGGACGTTGCCTCCTCCGAGTACGACAACCTACACCGAGCGTTCATCGACAAAACCCTCGAGTGTTCACTACGCGCTAGCGCCAAAGCCGCCGTGGGAGCTACCTTCGCGCGCAAGACCCCCGACCGACCCGCCCCCGACCGGCCATTCGGCCAACACCGACGCCGAACCCCCGACCCCAACCCAAGCCCAAGCCACCACCGAGAGACAACGCCGACCCCAAAGACACGAAGACCAAGAACCCGGACAAGAACGCCTGACGGTGTGACCCGCCGCGCCACGTCCTGCAACGACCGTTCCAACTTCATGCGACACCGCGTGCGGAAACGATTAGGCGCGAGCGAGCAAGTTCTAGGCTGCATTCATCACGGGGTTCGTATACCTTCCATCGGCGGCCGGCAACCCCCACCTTTCAACAGCGGCACCTCCATGATGAGCGCAACAAAACAGCAGCTCGACTTCATGGACTCCGAGCTGCCCCGATTCCTGCAGTCAGGCGCCAGGGAGCCAGGCCAGCGCAGCAGATGGGTCTCCAGATTGTTTTGAATCCCAAAACCGGGCGAAAACAAATGGCGACTAATTATCGACTTACGCCCCCTGAACAAGTACTGCAAGGACCATAAATTAACATACGAGACACTCAAGCACCTAAAGAACCTGACGCGGGCCGGCGAATGGATGGTGTCCTTCGACCTCGCGGACGGCTACTACACGCTAGGCATACGGGAGGGGGACAGAGACTTCTTCACGGTCAATTATCGCGGAACGCTTTACACACTAGCCGGTCTTCCGATGGACTGAAAATGCAGCAGTTACTATTTTTGCTGGAAAACGCATCCTACCGTCACTAAAGACAGTAAAACGATCCACAGTACTACTGTTGCGAGACATGGTTTTGTGTGATAATCAAGTTGCTACACAACAATGTTGGTCAAGTAGCATCGTGATAGTACGGCTGTGACTCAGCACTATGAGATGATAAGCCAATCAACAATAGAGAGGATTAGGTTGCTGATGGTGGCAAGTTGCTGAGCGTTAGATATCATCTAAAGGCTCAGAATATATGTTGGCGTGTGCTCACCACAAGGTGAGTGCGTGTCCTGTGATAGGCAAGTGCTAGGCACTTGCTGAGGGTGAGATGACATGCAGTGTCACTCACCTAGTGTAAGCATTCCTTATTGCCCCCTCAACTTTGACAAGTTATGGGCCCTCTAGCTGCTAGTTGTTGGAGTCATTTGTCTTGACTGGAACCTAGAGCTTGCTTCTCGAAGAGTGGTAGACCTTTGTGGTGTCGCACGATACGTGAGGTGCGGCTGGCTCACAAAGTGGCTGGCTCTTGCTTGTGTTTGTAGCTTTACTTCGATATCCGGCTGGTAGCGACTTGTTTGTGTCGCTTGGAGCCGGCTTCAACCCCCGAACGCCGACTCGTGTGACGTGAAGATCGGCTTGCTCTTCTTTGTTATAGCTTGGCGCTTTCTGGAATTTTATTCGCTTCCGGAGCTTGTCACCCGCCAGTTTCTTTTCTCGTGAAAGCCGATAGTGGTCCGGCTGAATTTTTGGAAAGGCATCTTACCACAAGTGTACTAGCACTCCTGTACGACGTCACTTGACCGACCTTCTGAGACTCGTTTCTGATTGCCTTGGCTGTATAGACTCCGGGAGTACAATTGCGTCTTCGGTCAGCCCTTTGTCGTCTCCTTTTCTGAGCCGTGTTGCCCGCCTCTTCATTGGTACTTGGTGCTTTTCTTGTTGGCAGTTTTCCTGATTTTCTGGTGCTCTTGCGAGCGCATCCGACGTACCTGATATGGACTCCGTGAAACTACCCAAGTTCAGTGGGGAGAGACGAGATTTTGACGTGTGGAAGAAATGTTTTCGTGCATTTGGCTTGATGCAAAAGTGGGTTCCGGCTTTGTCGTCGGATGGTGCCGCTTCCTCTCAACAACAAGTCGACATGTACTCCACATTGATTCTTGCGCTGCCGGAGGACGACATTTCTATTATCGAGAATGTTAGCGAGGATGACAAGACCTGCGGCCACACTGCATGGACTGCGTTAGTCAATCATTATGAGGACGATGGTATTTACCGGTGTACGGAACTATTGCAGGACTTGGAGACGCCGCAAGCGGACGGCGAGAGCGGCATTCAATATCTGAACCGGTTAGTTCGACTGCAACGACAGCTTGCCCGAGTTGGGGACGTCGTCCACGACCGGCGTATCATCATGTACTTGGTGAAGGGCCTGCGCAGCGAATACCACTCCATCACCGACACGTGGGACGTACACGACCTCAGCATGGATACCGTCAAGCGTGATCTTCGTCAAAAGGGCATGCGCATCGAGAGTCGTGCGCAATCACATTCAACGGAGCCCGCAACGCCTATGGCTTTTGCAGCGTCTCATGATGACTCAACGACTGAACTTTTGAAGCGGCAAGTCTCCGAGCTCCAAGACCAACTGAAATCTCTTAAAGGAGCTGCGACTACTCGTCGTACCTCATATGGCAGAGGCGGAGCGATATTCTTTCGTGGTGTTTGCTATGGCTGTGGTAAGAAGGGCCATCGCAGGTCCGAGTGCCCCGTCGACAACACCGGAGGTAACTCTGCGCAAATGGACTCCCCGGTTGCTTTTCCGGCGGTCATGGACGTGACAGCCACCCCTGCGAGGCCATTCTCCGAGGCTCGACACATGTTCGAGCGCGATGGGGAAACGTGGATGTGGTTGGCCGACAGCGGCGCCAGCCATCACATTACTAGTGTGCGCCGTGACTTCTGTGAGTATCGAGCGCTCACCGACCGGCTTTGGGTGAAGGGTATCAGCGCCCGCGCTGTTGGAGTGGGCTCGGTCCGAATCATTGTGAAGGCTGAAGATGGAGAGGAGATTCCTGCCACGCTAAAGAATGTGCTCCACGTTCTTGAGCTATCCCGTCGTGCGTCGTGGTCTTACCATCGACTTTTCAGCCTCACCCAAGCTCGGCGACAAGGTCATTCTGTGGTGTTAGCGGATCCCGTGGACCACCTTTGTCTTCATGCCGGTCATGGTGGTGGCGTGGTGGTTCCGTTGGAGCGCGCGCATATGTTGGTGTGGTTGCCGGCGCGGGTTGCTTCGTTGAATCCTACCGCTTCGGTCGCCACTGCGCCATCGGAAAACCGGTTGTGGCATTCCCGACTCGGTCACCTTGGCGAGTCGCAATTGGACGGGCTCTTGGCCACTCAGGTGGAGGGTGTGGCGTTTTCTGCGTAGGAGAAGTTGGGCTTCTGTGAGACGTGTGCTGTGTGTAAGTCGCACGTCCCCCGTATCTCTCGTGAGCCGGCTGACCGGAACGTTGGTGTCTTTGAGGTCCTCGGCTTAGACTTCTGCGGTCCTATGAGTGTTCCATCCTTGGGAGGACGGCGGTACAGCTTGTGTGCGGTTGATTTCCGGAGCCGTTTCATGCTGCATGATGCGGTCCGCTCCAAGGATGAGGCTCCCGCCTCGTTCCGTCGCATGTTGACTACCATCCGTTCTCTGGGGCACACGGTTCGTCGTCTTCGGGTGGACAATGACACGGTGTTCTTAGGTGCTGCCTTCCGAAACCTCTTGGATGAGTTAAACATCGCTGTGGAGATCACTGCCCCTTACGCGCATTGGCAACATGGCCGTATTGAGCGGCAGTGGGGGACATTGGTCCCGATGGCGCAGTCAATGATCCGGCAAGCCGCGCTGCCTAAATCGTATTGGGCTCCAGCGATGGCCGCTGCGGTGCATGTCCGCAATCGTGTGCATAGTAGCGGAGCCGGCGGTGCAACTTTCACCTTGGCGACCGGTAGACGAGGTGATTTGAGCTCCATGCGGGTCTTCGGCTGTCCGGCCTATGTCCACGTTGACAAGTCTCAACGCCGCAAACTTGACGATCGCGCGTGGAAGGGTGTCTTTGTGGGCTATGCTCCCGAATCACCTGCGTGGTTGGTGTACAATCCTGCTACTCGTCGGGTGGTGAGCAGCCGCAACGTGGTGTTCGATGAGGCTGCAGTCCTCTCCATGGGGGAGAGCAATGCGGAGCAACGCAATGATGATGAAGAGGACAGCATCCCGGGCACCATGTGTAGCGAAGAACCGGATACACCTTCGGGGGAGTCGCCGCTACGGGAGTCGCGGCTGCATTCCGGGTCGACGGAAGAGGAACGGGACATGCATTCGGGGGAGACTCCACGGCCAAGGTATAATCTTCGATCCACTGCTGCACCACAGCAATGCGTACCCAGTCCAAGGTATAATCTCCGTTCAGCGGGCGCTTCGGGAGATGGATGGACTGCGGGAAGTGCCGCAGCTATTAAGTCAGCCAGCAGCCCGACCGTTCAAGAGCCGGTGTCATACAAGCAAGCGCTGAGGAGTCCCCAATCGGGGGAGTGGGAGGCAGCTATCAAGAGCGAGTACGACTCACTTGTATCTCGGAAAACCTGGACATTGGTCCCTTGTCCTGCCGGTCGCAAACTCGTAGATTCCAAGTGGGTGTTCAAGCTGAAGCGCGATGCCAATGGACAGATTGCAAGGTACAAAGCAAGACTTGTGGCTCGCGGGTTTACTCAGGAGAAGGGTGTGGACTACCACGAGACCTTCGCTCCCACAGTGAGGGTGATTTCTATTCGAACGTTGCTCGCGCTTGCTGCTTATAATGATTGGGAGGTGGAGCAGCTTGATGTGGTGACGGCATTTTTGGAGGCCGATATCGAGGAGGAAATCTACATGAGGCAGCCGGAAGGATTCCGTCACTTCGACATCAATGGAGAGGAGCGAGTGTGCTTGTTGAAGAAATCATTGTATGGCCTCGAGCAAGCTCCAAGGAACGGGAATAAGACCATCACAGCATGGCTAGAGGAGTATGGCTTTACCCAATCCAAGGTGGATCCCGGCATTTTCGTCTTTATCAAGGAGGGTGAGCTTTATGTCTTGGCGTTGTACGTGGACGACAGCATCATCGTCGGACCAGCGGGTAGCTTCATCGTTGGGTTCAAGTCGGCTTTCGGCGAAAGGTTCAACGTGCAAGACCTCGGTCCAGTGTCTTGGTTGCTTGGCATGACAGTCGAGCGTGATCGTGGCAGCCGCACCATCAGGATTGGACAACAGCAATACGTCTTAGATATGTTGGAGCGCTTCAACATAATGGGCTGCAAGCCAGTGGGCTCACCTATGGCGGTCGATGCTTTGAGCAATTGTGTGGAGACGTCGACATCAAGGTTGCCTCCCGGTCTAGTGCCGTACCAAAGCTTGATCGGTAGCTTGTTGTATGCTTCCGTAAGCACACGGCCCGACATCACCATGGCTGTTAGCCACCTTAGTAGGTACATGTCCGACCCCTCTCAGTCACATTGGGAGCAAGCCAAGAGGGTGCTTCGCTACCTCAACGGGACCGCAGAGTCGGTGTTGATGTACGGTGGCGCACCCTCATCAAAGGTGGTAGGATGGTCAGATTCTGACTACGCGAGTGACATTGGCGAGCGGCGCTCTCGCACGGGGTATGTGTTCATGCTCAACGGTGCAGCGGTGAGTTGGAAAAGCCAGCGGCAACAAACTGTGGCGTTGTCGACAGCGGAGGCAGAGTATATGGCGCTGACTGCAGCCACTCAGGAGGCGATGTTTTTGAAGCAACTACTCCACGAGTTTCACCAAGACTCCGGGTCTCCCATCACAATTCACGAGGACAATCAGAGTTGTATTGCACTCAGCAAGAATAGCATGACGACCGGACGCAGCAAGCACATGGACGTGAGGTACCACTTCTGTCGGGAGAAGGTGGAGAGCGGAGACATCGAGGTGCAATATTGTGCGACGGAGAACATGCTTGCTGATGTGCTTACCAAGCCATTAGTGAGTGCAAGGCATAGCAAGTTGTGCAATGCCATCATGGGATTGCCTGCGTAGCAAGGGGGAGTGTTGCGAGACATGGTTTTGTGTGATAATCAAGTTGCTACACAGCAATGTTGGTCAAGTAGCATCGTGATAGTACGGCTGTGACTCAGCACTATGAGATGATAAGCCAATCAACAATAGAGAGGATTAGGTTGCTGATGGTGGCAAGTTGCTGAGCGTTAGATATCATCTAAAGGCTCAGAATATATGTTGGCGTGTGCTCACCACAAGGTGAGTGCGTGTCCTGTGATAGGCAAGTGCTAGGCACTTGCTGAGGGTGAGATGACATGCAGTGTCACTCACCGAGTGTAAGCATTCCTTATTGCCCCCTCAACTTTGACAACTACTAAAGTACTACTGAACCTCAAAAAACGGGGATGGATCGGTAGCTCGAATGAGCAACGCCGATCGTCTTCGCTTTGGGCCTGGCCTCCCATCGAGCGCAAGACTGGTGGACAGGGCCGCTGAACAGCGTGTACCATTCACCTCTCCCCAACCGAGCCTAGCTCAAAATGGTCAGTGGATCCGTAGCGACACCAGTCGGTACACACTCAAAGGCGCAGCTTCAAGGGATTTGAAATTTATCCCCCCGACAGCTATCGCGCCATCCACTTCGAAAACCACACATGTACCAATCAAAGTACTGCGGAACCCTCGCGATACAAATCGCTTACAAAACACTTCTTTCCCAGCGGCCGGCGCGCTCTATCGCGCCCCTCCGAGCGTCCGGACGTCCCTCTCCGCCGCCAACATCCATCAAACCAAGGTCCCATCAGGCTTGGTCGCGTGCTGCCAACACGTGCACTACTCTCAAACTTCGACTCCAAAAGCCACACACACATCAACTACTTATCTTCCACACTCGACATCCTGCTCGACTACCATGTCTTCAACCCCCACCCCCCCCCCCCACCTACAAACAGGTGCTCGTGAGGGATCCCCCGCTACACGGCCGCTTCACGGACTTATACCACCCCATGAACAAACTCGCGGGTCACCCGTTGACCCCGTTCCTCTCAACCTCTCAACTTCCCCACCCCCAACAGATACTGGGCACACCTATGGACCCCCTCCCACTCCGTCGCGGACTCCAAACCCCCCTTGTCCTGTCCATCCCGCGGTCAACTGAAAACCCCGGACAGGCCGACGACTTCTCCACCTGAATGATCGACACGCTCCTCCTTACAGGCCAGTACTCCACCACCCCCCCTCACCTAGCCCGCTTCTGGCTCCATGGAGTCTTCATGCCGGACCCGTCGCACCCCGACCCGATCACATCCGCTTGCTCGGTAGCCCGTCGCTGGCTACTCGAATGCGTCAACGACCTCACCGATCTCCCCAACCGTATCAAAAATATAATCGGAAAGGAACTCGTCCACCACACGCGCTGGTCAGCGAACTCCTCTCGCACACACCACCCAACAGCCCCGAAATGCGACGACAACACCCCCCTACCGGTCGAGCTCCATTCGGGCTTCCAGGAAGTCTGCCTGGCTATCCCCACCTCCTGTATAGCGGTAGGACTCCTGTACCAGTTAACTTCACACCAGCGTGAATTTAATTCGGCCGGTCCAGTGCCCCCCTCTATGACCTCCTCCCCTTCGCTACTGCAAAAATTGAGTCAGCAGAAAATTCGCTTCCTCCGCGACGCCTCAGCTCCTGCAGTCTCAGGTCGTCGTGTGAAAATCCGATCCCCCCTGTTCTCCGGTATCACCGGCCAAGAGGTGATCGCCCTCCTACAAGACCTCCTCACTTCCGACCTCACAGCGGCTCTCACCTCAACCGGATCAGCCCCCTCGACTCACCCACAATGCAGACTAGAAGACCTCCCTGAACAAGCGCAGTTCATCCTTCAATTTGCGCACGCCATCCGACCGCTGGACACCCCAACCCCGATCGAGACCGACCCCTCCTCATTCTGGGTAAATATCCTCCACCTGCCCAAGAATCCCATCCATTCACAATCCGGCCCTGCATCCCATCCCATTTTTTCATTCTCACCCCCTGAAACCGTACCCCCGGACAATCACCTTCACACCATCACCATCACACCCCCCCCGTCTCTGGCCTTGTTCCCGGCGTATCCTGGGCTGACACATGCCTCACCACAGTCCTTATACAGTCCCGCCACTCTCTCTCCCTCCCAAGCATAAATCCCGACGGCACAATTCCCCCGTCACACTGGCTATACACCCTCCTGTCCCAAACAGCCACCGAATACCTCACACACAACACCCCCACAACCACCCCCCCCCAACACCCCCCCAGCCTCTATCACTACACAACCCTGAAAAAGTTCCCGGATGGCTCATACTTTCGCTCACACCCCTCCAACTCCCCCACCATCACCACCAGCATACAAATCTCCCTCAGCCTTGAAATGTACTGCATCCTCATCTCAACCAACGGCACAATCACGGTCCCACTGACCCATACATACACCCATAGAGGCGCTCGCACTCAATCCTCCTGCTCCCTCATCATCACTCCACACCACTACTCCACGTTCGGAAAAGCCCGTCTCACAGACCCCATTTTCACCACCCCCCCCTCTCCACCCCCTCTCACCATCACAAAAAGAAACACCCTACACCGCACCCCCCCGCCCTTCTCCTCCAATGGTCCCGCCACCTCACAGACAACCACGTTCCCAGCCAATGGGACCTGGACCCCTCTGTCTTCCAAATGCAGGAAGACATTGACCTACCCCTCGACCTCTCCTCCCTCCCAGAAATACAACTCTCCACCAACCCGGCCCCCCCATCCCATTCCACATGGCCCCTCCACCAACCTACCGCCTCACAACCCGCCTCCACCTCCTCCTACCACGGCCACCCCCCCCCTACCCTACAGCCCCCACCACGATTCCTCCGACCACTCTCCACCCTCTCCCTCTCCGCACTCTCACAGACGACTCCTCTGGCCCCATGGACTCCTCCACCTCACCACCCCCAGCCCCCCCCCCTCACTCAACCTCTCACCCACCTCCCCGACCCCCCCAACCCTACTTATACCATCGCCCCCCCTCTACCCGCCCCCTACAACCCACCCCTTCCTCCCCTTCACCGCTCTCATCAGCGGCCTCCTCTCCCCGCCCTCGCCCCCCCACGGACCCCTCACTCCGACCCGCACCCCCAACAGGAGTTACCAAGCCCTCTCGTCCCCCCCGCAAGTAACCCTCCCCGTCCCCCCCAACCCGCGCCCCCCCGCACCCCTCCCTCACTCACCAACAGGCCCTCCCTTCTCCCCCACTCCTCCCCGACCACAACCCCCCCTTCACCACAAATAATCCCCTTCGCCCTGTTGACCCAGCCCACCTCCCCTTTCCAACCGGCTCTCCTGAAGAAGAAGAACTCGACCTCGACGGCTACTCAGACCAACCGGAGGACGACTCGGAGCCCTCAGGCACCCAACCGGCCAACACCGCCTCCCCCAATGCCAGCCCCCACCACAGGTCACCCCCGGCCAAACAGGCCGCCTATCATCATTAGGTCCCCCTAGGACGAAACCGAGGTTCGACCCCGCACCCCCCTCCACACTCCCCAACCCGGCATCCGCAGACATACTGTAAACACAGTGACTCGCTTCAATCTCCCTGCCCATTTTAACCCCCGCACCCGCTGCACAACGATGCATAACTTTCTATTCGATTTAAACCTTGAATACGGCATCCCCACCCCCATCGGCTACCTTGATACCTCTGCCGCCCTCTCCTTCCAATGGGGTCAATACCAGGACCTCTCCAACCTTTCATGCCTCGCTTCCGCAATAACCAAACTCCACTCGACTCCCGCCGCCCCATACACAGTTATCACCAACAACGAAGTAGATAACCACTTCCACAACTCCCAATACCCCATCCCCTGGACAAACCTCGCCAACCGCGGCTTCCCCCCCCGTCCGGGGACGCCCAACCACTCTCTCCTCGTCCTCACATGGCAAAACTCTCACTTCGGCCTCCTTCACATTACTCACTCCTCCGCTACCTGGATAGACTCTCTACACCACCCCCCCCCGCCCGACCTCCTCGCCCGCTCTCTCAACCTCCTCTCCGACTGGAACTCCTCTCCCCCCCCTCCTGTCGGCACCCTCCATTTCCTCAACCCGCCTCGCCAAAACGACTCCGACAGCGCATGGTCGTGCGGCACCCACGCCCTCCTCCACACCTACTTCATCGCCACAGCCCCCCCGGACCCACACTACAACCCCCCTCCTTTGACCCCCGGTCCTCCGTATACTCCCTCCACACTCTCCTCTGGAACCACACCTTCCGCTCCGCCCCCCTCCCAAAGGGACGACACCACCTCCTCACCGCTTTACAACCCCCCACACAACCCTCCCCCCCTACACATCCTCCCCATGCACACTCCCTCCCCTCACCCCCTCTCATCCCCCCTCCCTTCCAACCTCCACCCGTCGAACGACCCCCCGATGACCCCCCCCCGCATCCCCGCCTCCCTCCCCTCCCCCATCCTCCCACATCACACATCCCAACCATTACACTTCATCAACCTCAACACCCGCGGACTCCACACCTCCATCATGGATGTGGAACACCTCTCCACCTCACACCGTCCGGACATTCTTATCCTCACCGAAACCAACCACGACACCCACAAATCGCGCTGGCGCATAGCCCTCCCCCAATACTACCTCAAAAGCTCCCGCCCTTGCTACTCAACTGTGCCCCTACCCAACGCAGGCGTTCTCTTCGCGGTCCGCAGAGCCTCTTTCCAGTCTGCCACTGTGCTAACTCCGCCCCCCCACCTCATCCCCCATATAGCCGGACTAAAAATCGTTCCCCACTCTGGCACCCCTTACCTCCTTATCGGCACTTATATGCCCCAGCTCTCCACCCCCCAACTGACCCGCCTCTACGCGGAGGTTGCAGCATGGGGCCTCCGCCTAGCGGACGACCACCCGCACCACCGCACCCTCTGGGGAGGGGACTTCCAATCCACCACCGACACAGGTACATGACAACCCGCCTTCACCTCCCTACTCAAAACCCACCTCCACCCCCTCCACGACCCCATCCCCACCTTCCCACGAAGCGGAGGCTGCCTTGACCACTGGCTCACCACAGCCCCTTCACCTACCACCCTCCCACCATCCTCCTGCTCGATATTCCCCTCCCCCTCCCACTTTACTGATCACTCTGCAATCCACCTCGTCATCCCCGCCCCTTCCTCCCTCATGGCTCATCCCCCCCCTCCCCATACCCACCCCCACACACATCACACAACGCGCAAACTCAACTTTCGACTTCCCCTCACACCCAACCACATTACAACATACCAAACCAGCACCCCCGACCTCATCAACCAAACGGCCGCCCTACACGCAGAAATACTCAACACCTCACACACTTCGGCCTCCCCCGACACCCTCGACACCCTCGCCTCACAATTCACCACACTCCTCTCCCAACACATGAACCACGCAGCCACAGTTTGGCCCCTCCTCCCTGACAAGAAACCCCGACCACCCCAAGCGTCCCTTGACCCTACTTGGTTACCAAAGAAAACGCGCATTCACATCCTCAAACTCCGTAAATGCAGTAAAAATTACGGCCCCCTCCCCGTCGCCCAAGCCCTCTTACGCACAACTGAATATCTCTCCCCTGACGCCATCAAACAACAATGCCAAGCACGCATACGCCAGCTCCTTCGCGCCACCACAACGGATAAGATAAATACAATAAAAACTCGAGTCAACGCGGCCTACGACTCCTGCCCCAAACTCTCCCACCGCCGATTGAAAATTAAAAGCGGCCTCTTACCACCCGCCGGCTCCGCCTCCACCCTCCACCGCATTACCAAACCAGATAAAACCACCGCATCCTCACCCTCCGCCGTCATTGATGCGGTACACTCTCACTTCGCCACCGAACTCGGCTGCGCCACCCCACGCGAACTACCCACCCCCCCGTGGGAACTCCCAGACAACCCCGACACCTTTACCATCGAACCTCGCGGTGACCCCTCTCTCACCCTTGCCGACATGATTACCCGCGACACTTTCGATAAAACACTCAACTCCCTAGGCACCGGCAAAGCCCCCGGCCCCGACGGCATCCCCAATGAAATAATCAAATTCCTACCACCGGCGACCCGCTCCGCCCTCTTCTCTCTCCTCTCCCTCCTAGCACACAAATCCTACACCCCTCCAGATTGGTGCCACAGCACAACATGCCTCCTACATAAAAAAGGCGACCCCTCCCTCCTTAATAACTACCGCCCTATCGCCCTCATGAACAACCTCCTTAAACTATGGACAGCACTAATCAAAGACGCAGGCTCGAAATACGCCGAGACCCACGGCATTCTCAGTGACCAACATGACGGCTTCCGACAACACCGCAGTATCCACGACGCCCTCTCCTCCCTCATTATGACAATGGAGGACGCGAAACTACACAAAAAAGACATCTACGTCATGTACGCAGATTTCAAAGGCGCCTTCAACGCCGCGGACCACCGTATCATGTTCAAACACATGCGCCAACTCGGTATGCCCCCCACCTTTGTCGACACATGTGAACACCTCTACGGGGTCTCAACAACAGACTATATTACCCCACATGGCCCCACCCCTTCTATAGACATTAATCGCGGAACCCTCCAGGGCGACACCCTCTCCCCCTTCTTATTCACCCTCTTCCTTGAACCCTTTCTTCGCTGGCTCACGGTGGGAGGTCGGGGCTACCGCCCAGGCCCCCCCGCTACTAACGTAGACCCCACAGAACCCACAGCCACATACCCAGGACACGGATTCGCCGACGACCTCAGCCTCGCCACGGGCTCGACCCCCAACATGACCATCCAGCTCAGAAAACTCTCCCTCTTCAGCGCCTACACGGGCATGACCGTCAACATCCGCAAATGCTGCATCACCGGCGCGCTCTGGCGCACAGGCAACGCCCTCACCCTCGCCAACACTACCCTCCTCGCATCCCGCCTGCAGACTCAGTTCATCTCCCTAAACTCCACCCCGGCCCCCATCCCCTCCATTGGCCCCAAGGACACATACCGTGTCCTAGGGGTAGAACTCAACACCTCCCTCAACTTCACCAAACACTGGCAAGAACTCAAACGCACCACTGCATCCCTCATCACCACCCTTTCCACCTCCCCACTAACACAATCCCGCAGAATCAGGGTCATCCGTGGACTCCTCATCGGAAAGCATTTCACCCTTCAGCTCGGCCTCTTCACCGACTCCCAACTCGATACTCTGGAAGGACAAATCTGCCGCGCACTCCGCTCCGCCGTCTCCTCGGTACGTAACCTTCCCCGCACCGCCCTCCACCGCCCTACCTTAGACCTAGGATACGGCCTCCCCTCCCTCAAAGCCCACGCCGCACAACTCACAGTTTGCCACCTACATAAAATCATGAACAACTCAGGCTACAGAGGCCACATGGCCCGCGCACACATACGCACCCTATCCACCACGTACTCCCACTGGCCCTCGGAATCCATCATGTCAACATGTTACACCCCACCCACACTCAAGTGCTTAGTCAGAGCTCAACGCGATGCGGGAACCCTATTCCACAACATCCCTCCACTCTCCCTCACCAACCCTATCGCCTCCACAATCCGCCCCCACTTCACCACTCAGGACAACGCCCTCCTCGCCTCACTCCGGGACAAAGCCACACACATCACCGACCCTCACACATATAAACAAGCCTACTGCGATTTCTCTCCCCGCAAAACACACGCCTCCCTCCTACCCCGCCTCACCCCCCTCTGGAAAAGTAACATCATCTCGTGGCCACAAGTCCTCCTCAGAGCCACCTCATCCTCCTTCATCCTCAAATCATGCAAATCCATCACCACACTCACGGGGTCCACCACCCCACTCTCAGTTCCCATCCGCCTCCTCGCCGTAATCCTCACTGAACCCCTCGATACTATCCACAACCGCCTCCCCATCACAAGCCTCACTACCAACCAAGCATCCCCCCCCACCACTATACACCCCTCATGGATTCCCCTCCTCTCCCCTCACCTCCCCCGCTCGCCCCCCACCCTCTCATCAGGCATCTACACCCCCTGCACCACTCACCCCACCCCCACCGCACCCACCACACACTTAGACATAGAATACCTCACCCCCTCAGACCACCACTACCCCCCCTGCGACGTAACACGCATCATTTCCAAACACAAGGACACAGAATACGGCCAAACGCAGTACATGGTTGAATGGGCCCCGGAACACCTCACGGAATGGGACATTCAGTTACAACTCGACGACGGCTTCCGCCTCATCTCCTCCACTCCCACATCGGTATGCCTCCCCTCCCCCTCCCCCACCGCCTGCTCCATCTGTCATGACCCCCTGCACATAGAACCCTCCTCCACCTGCTGCACATGCCCGCACTTTGCCATACACTCCCAATGCCGCCCAGCTCACGGACCCGCCACATGGCAGTGCGAGTGGTGTGCTCGCGGCCAACACCACGACCTCACCCACCTCCACGAAGTGCAGTAGGCCCCATGCCTACAACTCCACGACACCATCAGTGAGACCCCCTCCGGCCCCACCGCCCTCACCGCATTTAACTCAGGCTATGTCCCCTCCACCACACCCATTTTGCCAGAACCCGGACCCCCTCCGTGGTCACACCCTCTAATCACATTCAACCATGACCCCATCAACCCCGACCTCGACATGCTCCCTACCGGTAAATTCGCTATCCACGCACACCCATCACTCCACGACACCACCATACTCTGCACTCCCGACGGCCGCGCGGTCACCACCCTTAACGGCCCCCGCGTCCGCCACCTCTACCAACTCTTTCGCCCCTACCTCTCGCAGCATACGTTCGAAGAGGAGGTCTACCACCTCCTGACCCGCCTAGGTTCCCGCTCAGAAATCCACGCACCCACACCCGCCACCACCACCCGTAATAGATGGGCCACTAGAGAAGACCTACTCACAGCTCTCCGTCACACATTCCGCGTCCAGACAGAACTCTACTCCGACCCCCTCAATAAATCCCTTCACTCCCACACCTACCACTCCCTCTACCCCGAAGATATAGTCTTCTCATCTAGCGGCAGCAATGCCCCACACACATGGCAAGGCACCAACATAGCCAACCCCGAATACGACCACGAATGCATGAGACGAGCCATGGAACACGCAATCACCAACGCACACCTCACAGCCCCTCACACACCCAGCGCAACCATCCTCATCCTCCCCCGTTGGGAACACACACCATACCGCCACTCCAAATACATCAACTCCCCATACACCCACCACCTTTACACCCTCCCCAATGACGCAAACACATTCCTACCCCCCGACCAACACACTGGCAACCCCACCCCTACCCCATTCGGCACACGATGGATGGTCGACATATACCTCGTCGCTAACCCCCATCGCACTCACCACCCTCCCATCACCCACAGCCATGACCGCACTTCACAACACTCTCGAATCTATCTACGACACTCACTTCCCCAACCCCATCATCACCCCCCCCTCCTCCACACCTCTTTGTCACATACTCACCCCACTCAGCAGGTATATACCACCGCCCCCCAAACCCAACTCACCCTGTTGCGAGACATGGTTTTGTGTGATAATCAAGTTGCTACACAGCAATGTTGGTCAAGTAAGCACATCAGCAAGCATGTTCTCCGTCGCACAATATTGCACCTCGATGTCTCCGCTCTCCATCCGCTCTCTGGGGCACACGGTTCGTCGTCTTCGGGTGGACAATGACACGGTGTTCTTAGGTTCTGCCTTCCGAAACCTCTTGGATGAGTTCAACATCGCTGTGGAGATCACTGCCCCTTACGCGCATTGGCAACATGGCCGTATTGAGCGGCAGTGGGGGACATTGGTCCCGATGGCGCAGTCAATGATCCGGCAAGCCGCGCTGCCTAAATCGTATTGGGCTTTAGCGATGGCCGCTGCGGTGCATGTCCGCAATCGTGTGCATAGTAGCGGAGCCGGCGGTGTACCTTTCACCTTGGCGACCGGTAGACGAGGTGATTTGAGCTCCATGCGGGTCTTCGGCTGTCCGGCCTATGTCCACGTTGACAAGTCTCAACGCCGCAAACTTGACGATCGCGCGTGGAAGGTGTCTTTGTGGGCTATGCTTCCGAATCACCTGCGTAGTTGGTGAACAATCCTGCTATTCGTCGGGTGGTGAGCAGCCGCAACGTGGTGTTCGATGAGGCTGCAGTCCTCTCCATGGGGGAGAGCAATGCGGAGCAACGCAATGATGATGAAGAGGACAGCATCCCGGGCACCATGTGTAGCGAAGAACCGGATACACCTTCGGGGGAGTCGCCGCTACGGGAGTCGCTGCAGCATTCCGGGTCGACGGAAGAGGAACGGGACATGCATTCGGGGGAGACTCCACGGCCAAGGTATAATCTTCGATCCACTGCTGCACCACAGCAATGCGTACCCAGTCCAAGGTATAATCTCCGTTCAGCGGGCGCTTCGGGAGATGGATGGACTGCGGGAAGTGCCGCAGCTATTAAGTCAGCCAGCAGCCCGACCGTTCAAGAGCCGGTGTCATACAAGCAAGCGCTGAGGAGTCCCCAATCGGGGGAGTGGGAGGCAGCTATCAAGAGCGAGTACGACTCACTTGTATCTCGGAAAACCTGGACATTGGTCCCTTGTCCTGCCGGTCGCAAACTCGTAGATTCCAAGTGGGTGTTCAAGCTGAAGCGCGATGCCAATGGACAGATTGCAAGGTACAAAGCAAGACTTGTGGCTCGCGGGTTTACTCAGGAGAAGGGTGTGGACTACCACGAGACCTTCGCTCCCACAGTGAGCGTGACTTCTATTCGAACGTTGCTCGCGCTTGCTGCTTATAATGATCGGGAGGTGGAGCAGCTTGATGTGGTGACGGCATTTTTGGAGGCCGATATCGAGGAGGAAATCTACATGAGGCAGCCGGAAGGATTCCGTCACTTCGACATCAATGGAGAGGAGCGAGTGTGCTTGTTGAAGAAATCATTGTATGGCCTCAAGCAAGCTCCAAGGAACTGGAATAAGACCATCACAGCATGGCTAGAGGAGAATGGCATTACCCAATCCAAGGTGGATCCCGGCATTTACGTCTTCATCAAGGAGGGTGGGCTTTATGTCTTGGCGTTGTACGTGGACGACAGCATCATCGTCGGACCAGCGGGTAGCTTCATCGTTGGGTTCAAGTCGGCTTTCGGCGAAAGGTTCAACGTGCAAGACCTCGGTCAAGTGTCTTGGTTGCTTGGCATGACAGTCGAGCGTGATCGTGGCAGCCGCACCATCTGGATTGGACAACAGCAATACGTCTTAGATATGTTGGAGCGCTTCAACATAATGGGCTGCAAGCCAGTGGGCTCACCTATGGCGGTCGATGCTTTGAGCAATTGTGTGGAGACGTCGACATCAAGGTTGCCTCCCGGTCTAGTGCCGTACCAAAGCTTGATCGGTAGCTTGTTGTATGCTATCGTAAGCACACGGCCCGACATCACCATGGCTGTTAGCCACCTTAGTAGGTACATGTCCGACCCCTCTCAGTCACATTGGGAGCAAGCCAAGAGGGTGCTTCGCTACCTCAAGGGGACCGCAGAGTCGGTGTTGATGTACGGTGGCGCACCCTCAGCAAAGCTGGTAGGATGGTCAGATTCTGACTACGCGAGTGATATTGGCGAGCGGCGCTCTCGCACGGGGTATGTGTTCATGCTCAACGGTGCAGCGGTGAGTTGGAAAAGCCAGCGGCAACAAACTGTGGCGTTGTCGACAGCGGAGGCAGAGTATATGGCGCTGACTGCGGCCACTCAGGAGGCGATGTTTTTTAAGCAACTACTCCACGAGTTTCACCAAGACTCCGGGTCTCCCATCACAATTCACGAGGACAATCAGAGTTGTATTGCACTCAGCAAGAATAGCATGACGACCGGACGCAGCAAGCACATGGACGTGAGGTACCACTTCTGTCGGGAGAAGGTGGAGAGCGGAGACATCGAGGTGCAATATTGTGCGACGGAGAACATGCTTGCTGATGTGCTTACCAAGCCATTAGTGAGTGCAAGGCATAGCAAGTTGTGCAATGTCATCATGGGATTGCCTGCGTAGCAAGGGGGAGTGTTGCGAGACATGGTTTTGTGTGATAATCAAGTTGCTACACAGCAATGTTGGTCAAGTAGCATCGTGATAGTACGGCTGTGACTCAGCACTATGAGATGATAAGCCAATCAACAATAGAGAGGATTAGGTTGCTGATGGTGGCAAGTTGCTGAGCGTTAGATATCATCTAAAGGCTCAGAATATATGTTGGCGTGTGCTCACCACAAGGTGAGTGCGTGTCCTGTGATAGGCAAGTGCTAGGCACTTGCTGAGGGTGAGATGACATGCAGTGTCACTCACCGAGTGTAAGCATTCTTTATTGCCCCCTCATCTTTGACACACCCCCTCACATACCCCCTCCCAGACCGCGTGCATCTAACGTACCCCCCCACCAGAGGCACCCCTGCTTGGAACTGGCAGGACTTCATATACACAGACGGCTCGAAAAAAGGCGGCTCGACCCCCCTCGGAGCAGCAGCTACCCACCCCGCCTCGGACACCCGAGTCAAAATCATGGTGACCTCTACCCCTCCCTCACATACAATAAATCGTGCTGAATTAGCTGGCATAGATATTGGCCTCCAACTTGGCCACACCCACCTCCTCACAGACAGTGCGTGCTCCCTCCGCCTCATACAAGGTTGCTTAAACTGCCCTTCCGCTTACCGCCACAACATTCACCGCGACACCCTCTTATCTATCACACACACCCTTAAAACCCGCTGCCAAACAGGCATCCGTACACACCTCGGCAAAATCAAAGCCCACAACCATTCCATTGGCAACGACCTCGCAGACACCCTCGCAAACCAAGTCGCGGATGGTCACCCACCCGATACTACATACACCACAGGTTCTGAAGTCACAATAGGCCACTGGACATGGCCATACACCCTCATCCCACAAACGCTAGGGGACCCCGTAACCTACAAATACACCAACTTCAAATCCGACGCACACACCTACAGCACAAAACACACACACACACACACACTCCTCTCTCGCGAACAACCAAACACGGAGCCCTCCTCGCCCGCGCCGCGCAGGACGGCGCCGATTTCTCTTACCACAAAAAACACTCAACCCTCACAAATATCCAGTTCACACACAAACAAGATGAATTCATGTGGGGAGTCCACAACACCCGCCTACTTACCCATAACTCCACCCTGCGCTGCCCCCTATGTGGCCAATTCACTAGTAACGGCCACATGGCCGGTAACTGCCCCTCTATGTCTGGACTAAGACAGGACCGACACAACAGCGCTCTACAACTCCTACTCTCCCTACTGGAACGCCACAACGGAGGGCGATGGGAAACCATCACCGCAGACTTCGGTAACAAACCCATAAAATCGTTTGATTCCCCCACCCCTGCCTGCACCCCACTTGACTGCCACCCACCTCACCCCACCCACATGCCCACCCGCCTTGTCGCTGTTGACGAAGGTCTCTCGCCCGATTCCCTCACCTCGTGCCCCGCCGTCCTCCCACCTGAGATTCTCCCCCCCCCCCCCACTTCGTCCCCCTGCACAGAAACCTGACTTCATCCGCATCCTCGAACCCCGATTCGTTGGTCACTCCAACGGTCGCCGACGTTACGCATCCATAAAAAAAATCCAGACAGGGGAATGGAAGTACTGCACAGACAATAACCTCTCGCACACATCTGACCTCATACGCACCAAATACACACCCCTTGCGAACGCCATCAGAAACCACTGGCCAGGCACAGTGGTCGACATCATACCCATAGTCATGAGCCGCACCGGTACACCGCACTCCTCCACCATCACGAGTCTCACCTCCCTTCTCAACGCCCGCACCGACCCTCTTGATAAACTCGTCTCCAAAGCACGCCTCGACACATCTCGCATTCTTGCTCAACTCCATACGCATACTGTCCAATGGCTGCACCACCTCCTACGCATATACCGCATCAAGTCCCGCACGACCTCCCGCCACGCATCCGCACATTGCCTCCACGCACGACCCTAAATGTACATAGCTTTCGCCTCTACTTGCACCCTCCCCAGGGGGAGTAAACCCCCCGAACACCCATGGAGAGGTTGGATTAGGTGGTTAACGGTCTAGCCCTGACTTGTAAGTTCCCTGTATGGCATAGTTGGGAGGGCCCAGAGACAGCAGCCGACGCATCCGGCTTTTGGTGAAAAACCGGCGCATACGGTACATGTTGTAAACAATTTCAATTTCAATTTCAATATTTTTGCTGGCTTACCCAAGTTTTAATCCGGCACTTACGCGAACCACTGCCCAACCCCACCGGACACAACCCCCGTCTAGCTACACACCAGCAGCCCATGAGACCTACACCGTCCCGACGCTATCTACGCAACGCTCGATGGCGGGGTGCCCGATTACTCTAGTACATGGACGACTTCCAATTTTTTGCCGACAGCAGAGACGCAGCGTTACAGCTCCGCGACCGCGTCGTGCGCCTACTCGACCGCCTCGGGCTAGGACCCAACCCCAAGATAGGCCTCTGGGAGCAGACGCAAATCTGCGAGTACCTCGGCCTCCAAATCGTCACCACAACCTTTATGTTCCGAGCCCTTGCTTTGAAACTACAAGCCATCGCTACCCTCTCCCGGACCCTCCTACAACGCTCTACACGCGACGCACGATGGCTACCTGCCCAGCAGCTCGCAGTGCTCGCTAGAAAAAGTACAATACATGTACCTTGCTGTCCCAGCAGCCCGATTCTACCTCCGCGACCTACACGACGTCCTTGCTACGCGCACGGGATGGGGGGGGCGGGTGCAACTCACCTACCAGTTGAGATGAGACCTCCAATGGTGGACGCAAGTCCCCTCCGCCAACAACGGCCGCTCCATATTCTCCCCCATCGAGACCGCCTACATGCACTGCGACAGCTCAGGTTATGGCTGGGGAGCTGTATTAAACGCACAGTTGGAAGCACGGGGTTTCTGGTCAGCGACAGACCAGCAGCACCACATCACATGGAAGGAGTTGAAGGCCGTGCGACTAGCCGTCCTATCGTTCTTACCCCTCCTGCGCCGCCGCAAAGTCCTCTTGCACGAAGACAACCAAGCAGTGGTGGCAGTCCCCAGTCACCTAACTTCGAGGTCCCCGGCTATGATGGACGAGCTTCGCAAACTGTGGGAGCTCATCGACACCAACAACATCAGCATTCGCGCGCGATATATTCGCTCCGCGGCCGATAGAGTGAGCCGCGAAACACACCGGGACGACTGACAACTCAACCCCCGCATCTTCACTTACATGAACTCCATGTGGGGCCCCCACTCCATCGACAGGTTTGCCACGCATGGCAATACGCAGCTTCCCCGCTACAACTCCCGCTGGCGAGACCCCACCTCCGAAGCCGTGGACTGCCTCCATCTACCCGACACCCGCTGGACAGCGGAGACCAGGTGGTGCAACCCACCTTGGTCCTCCCCGACCTCGTCCAGAAGTTACGCAAATCGGGGGCCGAAGCAACAGTCATCGCGCCCTACTGGCCCGCCAAATAGTGGTACCAACTACTAAGCGAACTTTCCGACGAACAAATCATGTACCCCCCTCCCGAGATTTATTCTTTCCGGGCAAGCGCGGGGCATACGAGGGCGTCGGACCGCCCGGCTGGAGCGTCACGGCTATCCACGTATCGCCCCGGCTTGGCTCTACCGAACACGTGGTACACTCCACCAAACACCGACCAACCGGACGTCCACGACGAGACCTTTGCACGACCGGACATCCGCGGACAACGACCACCAAGCCGCACCCGTAAAATACAGACTCGTTGAACCGGCGGCCCACGCACCGTGGCACGCCTCGATGCGCAACCATGTCGGCACACTCGTCGGGACGGACGACTTGGGCGACCTCGTGCTCGACCTACTCACCGGCTCCCTCGCCCCCACCACCTACAACAACTATGGCACCGGTATGCGCCGTTTTACTGTTTTCTGCAACGAAGAAGGAATCACACCACTCGAGGCGACCGCGGCCGACATGCTTCGATGTACAGCTTGGCTCGCCCGGTCCGGAACCATCGCAACCAACAACCTCCAACCCTACTTCTCGGCGATAAACAAGTTCTTTCGCGACCACCTTAAGGAGCATGTGGCGTTGGGACCACTTCTAACGGACGCACGTCGAGGACTCGCCATGCAGCAGCAACCCATCACCGCCCCCGATATTCGCGTACCACTCCCAGCCCCCATCATACAATAGATGCTACTCGTCGCCCATCGACACTACCGTGCGCTAACATGGCAGCCGGACAACCTCGTACAAATCAAGACTTTCCGCGCGATGCTCGCAGTCTGCACTACCTACAACTATTTTTGCCGCGCGGAAACCGGCGTACATTGCCACATGGACGACATCGCGGTCGACCGAACGGACGGTAACATACTTCTGTTTGTACGAAAAGCAAAGGGCGACCAGCGTAGGACCGCGGCCGAAAAACCGCTCCTACAACTCCCTATTACTGCAGTACCACTACTAGCGGACCTCTTGGAGGCGTTTACCGCTCGACGCACCAGTTACTGCAACCAACTCGGCAATGGACCCGGACCAACTGCTTTTTGGGCCGTCACGCCCGAGGATCAGCCGCACACGTGGACGGCCGGTACCATCACCGAGTGGATTCGTGAGGCGTGCAACACCATCGGCGCTTCACCCCCCACACAAATCAACTGGACATCGCATAGCCTACGGAAAGGCGCGGCGTCCGCAGCCGCATGCATCGGCGCACCCCTTACCAAGATCCGGTACATTGGTGGTTGGTCGAACACCCGCGACGTCGTCACTGGCAAGTACATCGACCTCACCATGAGCGAAACCCCGGCGGCTTGGCTATTCTTCACCTTGCTAGTTGCCAAACCCTTGGATTAGTAGCCTATGTAGACCATCAGTCTCTATAGATGGCATAATCTGACTCCCATTCGCTAGATTCTTATATTAGTAAAATATTGGGGTTTAACGGTTAGTTAGCGTACCATGTTGAGTCCGCCTAAGGCAACGCGCGGAGACAAAGCGTCACAAGCGTAGTAAATTGTCCGCGGCGGACGCCCACCTGCTTTACCTATAAAGCAACTCCTCTAGCTGGTAGCAACCACCTTTTGCCTTTGCGCTCGCCCATTCGGCTCGCGCAACCCACCCACCCTTCCATGATCAAGCACTGAATAGAAATAACACCTCTGAATAGGTGTTTTAGTGCCTATATATACGAAATGTAAGCAAGCTGTCATCTTTGGCATAATCTGACTCCCAGTCGCTAAATACAGAATATTTAGTGAAAGTTGTCCGTCAGCTTTCCGGTACGCCCCGCGCCGCGCAGCATCGCACCGAAGCCCCCCTTCCCGCCCAACAGCCGCGCCACCTGCGCTACAACGCTGCCCTCGTCGACGCCATACTCGCCCAGCGAGCGACCGGGCGCGAGCTGGCGACCAGCGTACACATATTGGAAGGCCCGGGGCGCGTGCTGCCCGCGCGCATGTAGTGCCGTCTCCAGAGATTCAAGTGTAAGGTCGCTCCCCTTGAGTTGCAGCACTTGCGTGGAGCCAGACAAGTCGCGAACCATGAGCTGCATGGATGCGAACCGATTAAAACGGAGGATTCACTGCTGTAATAGTTTTTGCTAAAGCGGAAACTACAGGGAATTGAAACAATAGGAACAATAGCTATGACTGAGAGGTGTGGGGAGGGGCGATTCCGCCATTTGCTCCCTGCAAGTCCCATATCCCGGGGGCGAAAAAAAATTAAAAAATATATTTAGTACCAGTACCGGAAGCGGGGGACCATGAATAATAGTACCCGCACCGGTTCTTGAATTAGCTGGAGGTGAAGTCTCTAGAGACTTCTATATTGACGCTGGGCTGCGAGGAGATAATAGTCTACAGTAATATTTAGTAGTTTAAATTAGAAGCAGCACAACACACCAAATGGAATTGGTGGCTTTCTGGTACCTTCGACCGGACGCCTATAAATTTAGCGACCGGCACATTTGCCAGGGAGTCACTCGGGTTACCGTTTATCGGTAGATTGTAAGAAGAACCCCTTTTCCAATCATCCGCTATATTATTCCTTCCACTAAAAAATATTCACGAGAATGGGCCCTTGATGTCGCTCGTCCCGCTAGAGGGCGAGTGGTCCCATAACATGTGGTTTCGGAGCCACTAGTGGCAGCGACGAAATGGATGATCGGAGAGGCGGAGAAGATCAAGACGGCACCTAAGGACACCGAAGGTTCGACGGAAGGGACACCGACCCCGGACGTATACCGGCTTTGGTTGAAGGAGTCGAGTCCGATTGGCGAGACGATGGAGCGAGGCAAAGATTCTACCGAGGAAGAGATGAGGCCACCGTTCAAGCTATTTTAAAAGGCTTTGCACTCGCATCGCGGCCCGTCCCGTGGGCTCCGGTAGGCCTGTGGGCTCCGGTAGATGAATCAAACGGTACGTTCAAATCGCCCATGGGGTTGTTGTGTCCTTGCCTACAGTACTGATATCGTCTGGTCGGTATAGATATCAGTACATGTACGGGTATCTGTAGCGATAAACGACAGCATGTGTTGCTGATATACATTATATATTTGCCGAAATACTGAGAATGTACCTATATTCGTACATGTATCGCTAGTGGGCGTTTATGATAGGTCCATCGATGATAATTTCTTGTAAACAATCTGTAGTATGTTAAGTCCGGCGATACCGATATGGTGTATGATAATTATATTTTGGTCAAACTGATTTGAATCTAGAGGTTTGCATATCCAATATCATGTGTACGGGACAGTTACTCTAGCGGTTATTGTTACCGTTAATATCGGCGCGTCTCACCTGCAAGGCAACCACCTTGCCCGAGCACTTAGACGCAACCAACGACCAACGACTTCCCCAACGGTCAGCTCTAGCTAGCCCGTACCTTATAAGCCGTAGCTAGCCACGAGCCTAGGCCCTCTCTGCTTTCGCGCTCAGCCAATCTAGGCTTCGCGCGAATGCAGTCTCGACTCTCGTAGTCGAGCAGGGTGTCAGTTTTACCTTTCGTCCCATGCGCACTCGAGCGTCACGCGACACTTCCCCTCGTTCAGCTACGCAGTTCCCCAACATGGAGCTTGAGCAGTCTACATCCGCCGCAGCGGCCGACCCTCACGCTCCCTCACTCGAACAACGCACAACCGAACAGATTCGTACGGCAGTTTTGGCATCGGAACAACGTATTGCTGAGCAGTTTTTGGCGGCTAACACTGCCTTACTCGCCCAGGTACAGAAGACGACAGCCACTCCTGCTACCACAGATCAACAACAGTCCATTCCCGCCGACGCGACAGCGACGGAGGGTGGTAAGGCGGCCCCTGAGCCACCTATCGACCTGCTTGACGACGAACCCGACCCCTCCGCGGCCGAATTCGTCGACTTCACCTACTACAGCCAAGTCATCCCGGCCGGCCTCGAACGTCCGCCTCGCGACGTCGAGGAGCCACGTCTGTGGACTCTCACAGACTACACCGCCCGCGCTCTAAGCGACAGACGCACCCAAGCGGCGTACGACGAGTACCTACACATCGGGTGCTATGCCTTCTTCGACAGTTGCGCCAACGCGGCAATTGGCGAGGCTTTGGACACGTTGTCACACGGCCCACCTCTACCTACAGAGCAGGCGGCAGCGATTGCCCTCATCCGAGCGGGTCATCGCACCCACACAGCGACGGAGGGGGCCGCCTGTACTAGATTGGGCTTCCTCCGCCTCACCAAGAGCGGACAAACGAGCACAAATGCGGACCGCGTCTTTGCCGAATTGGCTCACGAGCGCTTTTGCCGACCGCGTCCTACCGCGGTCTCCGGCCCATTGGACGCGCTACGCCAAGCTTTCGTCGACCGCACGCTTGAAGTCAGCCTACACGCCGCCAGCAAGGCCGCCGCCGGCGCCGCTTTCGCGAAGATCACGCCGGACAAGCCCGCCGGCCCCGACGCTCGAACCCGCAAAGCCGCCGCCGACAAACGCAAGGCCGCTGTTGCAGCAGCAGCCGCAGCACGAGCCACCCCCCCCCCCCCCCCCAAGCCGACCGACTCGACTAAAACCCCCAGCAAGAAATGATGGTGTGGCCCGCCGCGCATTTTCTTGCTCCCCGACATCTTCCTTCATGCGCCACCGCGTACGTCGAAAATGGCGGGAGTGGGAGCGCATCGGCGCGAGCGGCCAAGTCCTAAGCTGGATCCGCCACGGCGTACGTGTGAAGTTCAAGCACGGCCTACGTCCCAAGCCGTTCAACCACGGCATCTCCATGCTCGACGCCACACCCGACCAACTAAAGTTTCTCAACTCGGAACTCCCACGCTTCGAGGCTTGCGGCGCATGGGAGCGCTCTACGAACCCCCGCTACGTTTCCCGGATGTTCTGGGTGCCAAAACCCGGATGCAATCAATGGCGCTTGATTATCGACCTTCGAGAACTCAACCGCTACTGCTCAACATTCAACATGACTTGCGAGACCCTCAAACACCTCCGCCATCTATCTCGACCGGGGGACTACTTCGTCTAACTCGACCTCGCCGATGGGTACGACACCCTTGGCATCCGGGAGGAGGACCGAGACTACTTCACGGTCAACTACCGCGGCACCTTGTGGCGCCTCGCGTGCCTCCCCATGGGGTGGTCGGGCTCCGCCTACTACTTTTGCAAGCTCACGCAAGTGTTTACGAACCACCTACGCCGCCCACCACCTCCCACGCCCGCATCTACGCCGGCCGGCCCACGCCGCCCGTCCAAGCGCTTCCTCCGGAACGCGCGATGGCGAGGAACCCGACTCCTCCCCTACATGGACGACTTCCTCTTCTTGGCAGATTCCTACGACGAGGCACTACTACTTCGGCAGCGCGTCCAAGCCCTGCTAGACAGCCTCGGCCTACAACGCAACCCCAAGAAAGGAGTGTGGACGCCAACGCAAGTCGGCGACCACTTGGGCCTCACGGTGGATTTACAACGCGGCGAGTTTCGCGCCCCACTCGCAAAACTGCAACACCTCGCACAACACGCTTCGTCCTTGCTCGGGCGAGCAGCGTCCAACGCGCGATGGCTACCCACACGGCAACTCGCAGCCTTCGCGGGGAAAGCGCAATTTCTCTACCTCGCCATCGCGCCCGCCTGATTCTTTTTGCGCGAGCTCCACAACGTCTTGGCTACCCGTACCGGTTGGGGGGGACGCGTGCGCCTCACCCACCAACCTCGACGCGACCTCGAGTGGTGCACACGGTACCCTCCCAACACAACGGCCGGTCAATCTACAAGCCCATCGAGACCGCTTATTTGCACGCCGACTCGCCTCCAACACATTACGTGGAAGGAGCTTCGAGCGGTCCGGCACGCGGTCGAATCCTTTCTACCGCAACTCCAAGGACGACAAGTCCTCCTCCACGAGGACAACACTGCCGTGGTCGCCACCCTAACCAAGCTAACGTCCCGGTCGCCCGTCATGATGGCCGAGCTACGGCGCTTGTGGTTCCTACTCGACACCAACGACATCCACATCCGCCCACGCTACATCCGGTCGGCCGCCAACGTTTGGGCCGACACGCTCAGCCGCGAGATGGACTCCGAAGACTGGCAACTAAACCCACGACTCTTCGACCACCTTCAGAGCCGGTGGGGCCCGCATACGATCGACCGTTTCGCGTCTACGCTCAACGCGCAACTGCCACGCTTCAACGCCCACTTGCGCGACCCCCGGTGCGAGGACATCGACTGCCTGCACCTCTCCGACGCGGCGTGGAGACGCGAGAACAACTACTGCAACCCCCCTTGGTCTGCCCTACCAGAGCTCGCCGCAAAACTCGAACAAGCTCAAGCCGCGGCGACTGTCATCGCCCCCTACTGGCGAAACAAAACGTGGTACCACGCGTTCGCCCGCTTGGCCACCGAGACCGTGCACTTCCCAGCGTCCCGCGACCTGTTCTTTCCCGGCAGGCTAGGCAAGCGCGAAGGGGTCGGACCTCCCGCGTGGAGCATCGTGGCCTTTCGGCTATCACCCCCTCTTGGCTTTACATTCGACGCGGTGCGATTGGCCGGGCGTTACGCCCGGACCGATTAAATACGCATGTACAACACATCCTCCCTCTGCGTACATGACCGCCGCGCTACGGCTTACGCCGTGAAGCAGCACAATCGCCCTGGTCATCCGATCTAGCTGAAACTTTTCAAGACCTCCTAGGATCGGATCAGCTCGGGGTTACGGCGGTCACCCTACTCAGCAACTCGCTAGCGCCCTTTACGTACGCGAGCTGCCAGAGCGCAATCTGACAATTTTTATTTTTTTGTGCAGAGGAAAATATCGCCCCGCTAGAGGCCACGCCAGCCACGATGGTCCGCTACACGGCCTGGCTAGCCCTCCTAGGAACGGTCGCTTCTAGCTCGCTGCAACCTTACTTCTCCGCGATTAACAAGATCTTCCGCGACCACCGGCGCCAACCTATCGCCGTGGGCGAACTCCTGGCGGACGCCCGCCGTGGCCTCGAAATGCTACAGCACCGCCTACTTCCCACCGCCGCTCGCCTCCCGCTACCCGCACAAGTCGCCTTGGACATCCTACACGCCGCCAACACCCTGCACAGTACCTTCGCGTGGACCCGTGCTTCCCTCCCTCAACTGCAGCGTTTCAGAGCATGTTTGGCGGTGTGCGTCAATTACATGTTTTTCTGCCGCGCCAAAACTGGCGCCCGCTGCCAGACCGGCGACCTAGTTGTCGACATGCCTTCTCAACAAATCTGCCTATTCGTACGCAAATCTAAAGGAGCCCAGCGCCGCGACCCCGGCGATAAACCTTTCATCGCTATCCTTGTAGCCGCTAACCCCGTCTTGGCGGACCTGCTCGACTACTACACGGAGCACCGCACGGCATTCTGCAACAAATTCTACAACACGCCACCCCCGCTCGCCTTTTGGAGCTTCTCACCTTCCGAACCTTCTACCGATTGGGGCGCCGCGTCCACCATCTCCGCTTGGCTCGCCCTCGCCCTCCGCACCGTCAACTCATCCGCGCCCACCGGTTTCAAGTGGACGTCGCACAGCCTACGGAAAGGCGCGGCGTCCGCTGCCAGCGGCATCGGCGCTCCCCTCCCCGTAATCAAATTTATGGGTGGCTGGGCCAAGAACAGCTCTGTGACCGAGGGCAAATATATTGACCCAACCATGACCCCAACACTTGCTGCTTGGCGGTTCTTCGGCTAGCTCACTCCGTCCCCCCCGCAACACTTATTCTGGCTGTGCAAGCCTTTGGCTTTAGGTTACTGGCAAAACGTGCCCTAGGGTAAATGGTCAGATTGATTTGAATCTAGAGGTTTGCATATCCAATATCATATGTACGGGACAGTAACTCTAGCGGTTACTGCTACCGTTAATATCGGCGCGTCTCACCTGCAAGGCAACCACCTTGCCCGAGCAGTTAGACGCAGCCAACGACCAACGACTTCCCCAACGGTCAGCTCTAGCTAGCCCGTGCCCTATAAGCCGTAGCTAGCCACGAGCCTAGGCACTCTCTGCTTTCGCGCTCAGCCAATCTAGGCTTCGCGCGAACCCACCCACCAATCCCTATAATCCTGCGCTAATCGACCCCCAGACCCTGTTTGTGGTTGTCTTTTGGCCAAATTGTAAGCAAGCTGACATCTTTGGCAAATCGTGCCCTAGGGTAAACTGCTATAATACAATTATTTATATGCTCACGTACCCGCTAACATCTCTATTGTCAATGGTATCTCTAATGTCAAGGCCGACTAACTCTGCCCCATAAAAGTGATTGGTAGACCACAACTACTCACATAACTTCGCCCATAGGGCATCCATGGTAATCTATTAGGGCTTTAGGGCATTCTAGGACAGTATGGGGTAAGATTGGTGCTAGGCAGCAACCTTTTGGTCAACAAAACTTGGTGCGGGTCGAGCGATCGGTGCCGCATCGCTCCATCTTACAACTAACGCACCGAACACCACCTGTCCCACTAAGCCCCCACTTGCCTCAAACTCGGTCTGTAAGCTGCCCTTTTTATACCAATCGATAATCAATTGAGTGGACTGCCGGGTCCATGCGTTTGTGGCAAGTATGAATGAGACGTTGCACGATGCGAGTCGACGCCGCTCTGACAGGTATGTGCGCCGAGTATTTTGAATTCAGTACTGTTTTTTGAAAAGCTCATGCAAGCACCCACCAAAGCGCACGTGCTATATCCCCCCTATGCGTGCCAAATTTTCACACGACGACGGCTTCCTGAAATACAATCATTCTATGACTTGCACAGAATACGGGTGGCTGCCAAGCCACGTTCGTCCGTGGGCTCCTCTTGAACATTGTCGGGAACAGAGCATGTGCCTTTGTTGGTGGGAGTCGAGCGACCGACGAGGCAGTCGGTCCCTTACGTCAACCTCGACAAAAAACAAAAAGAACATCTTTTTCAGCTAGCGTGCAGTCGTTGGGCTCAAGGGAGGGAGGACGGTGTTGGTATGTTGGAAGCCGGTTTGGCCGTTGCCAAGGATCTCAGAGTAACGGTGGGATCGCCTTATTACGGCGCGCTAGAGATGGGCGTGTACATGCGGACGAAAAAAATGAAGGACCTACTCGACTTGGCATCGGCTGCCTCCCAAGAGGAGAACATACAACTGACACCACCGGCTACACAAGACGACAATGATATGGAGGGAGTAGCAGCACAAAATGACTGGCAACACATCACTGGTGTGGACAGGGGTGCACACAGGAGGGGGAATATTGGTCGGAAGACTAAAGCGTTTGGAGCAAAGCGTGCAGAGGAGGAGTCTCACCTCCGATTTAAGGGAGCGCCAACGTGGATAGATTACCGCGACCGAGTCTATAAGGCAGTTAAAGCGGCTCATCAACACAGGATGGACAGCCAAGGCGTCAGTATCTTAGCTGCAGCGACACGTGCCGGTGCGGAACTACGCGAATCTGGTATTGTGATGAGTCACCGCCAACTCATGCGGAAGCTACAAGAAGCCAATCTTACCGGAGAGTCTCAGCCGCCGGAGAAGCCTGGAGGCGTCTTCATGCCTTTCGAGTTGGAAAAACGCATAGCTTGGGTGATTCGAGAGCTGCGAAAGAGGAAAATGCCAGTTTTTAGACGTGATATCTTAGCGTGGGCAACTGAGGTTGTAAGAGACTCCGTTTATGCAGTAAGTTTTCTCGATGGACAAGCAACGATTGGGTGGTATCAAAGATTCCTGTCACGGCACGGCTTTGTCACTGGCGCAGAACGACCGTTGGAGATGACACGCGCAAAGTGGATGACAGAGGAGAATTTGGAAACATATTACAATATTGCGGCAGATGTATTAGTGAAGGCAGGTGTGGCAGAGCTAAACCCAAACTACAACAGCGCGCAGCCCTACAGCGAAATGGTGACTATCACCCATCCGGAACGCATCTTCTCATTCGATGAGACAAGAATGGAGCTAGACTGCACAACAGGCGGCAAGCGGAAGTCAGATAGAAATGTCCGCGATGGGGTGTCAGACCGTGGCGAGTGCATGGTAACAAAATCAAGTTCAACAGCGACTGCAGCGTGCGGGCGCAACGGCATTGGCGAGGCACTACCTCCACACATCGTTTTTTCCTCTGGCAGTAGCATGACAACTAGCTGGACGCGAACATGCTTAGAGACGGAAGTAAACGGCAAGAAGCTGAGTTGGCGTTTCAACCACAACAAGAAAGGCAGCCTTAATTCAGACGGGCTAATGGATTACACTCAGACCGTTCTCAAGCCCGCCGCCCATATGGCAAAGCCTCGGTCAGAGCAACCAGGGCAACAAGCGGTGGTGATATGTGATGGCGTAGGAACTCACCTTGGTTTGCAAGTGTTGGAAGGGGCCCTCGAGAATGGCATGGAGATCCTGTTGCGGGTGCCAAACCTTAGCTTCTTGCTTCAAGGCGAAGACACATGTAATTTTGGCCCATCGAAGGTAAGCACGCGAAAAAGTCATGCTTTTGATGAATGCGTATGAATTCATGCATGAATAATGTTATGCAGCATCATGGAACAAACGTAATAGTTGCAATGTCCGTGCTACATCCTTCAAGCAATGTGGCAGCGAAAAAAAACAGAAATGTTCCGCGCCAAGAACTACCGCGAGGGCGACTTGGAGCAACCCCTACCAGGCACACAAGTCCAATGGCTCCAAGCGCTCAAGCTAGATGACTTTGTGGACATGTTTAAGCCATCATGGCAACATGGCTTCACCAAAGAGAGGAACATAATGGGGTGGCGAAAAGAGGGTATCATACCTTTCAACCGCAACGCTCTGTGGCAGCTACGGGAGAAGGAGGAAGCCAAGAGAACAACATGGGCAAGCGGAGCATCAGAGAATAATACGAGAATCACCTTAACAAACGAAAGGGCATCTACCCGAGCTTCCATTGTCCATGGCGGTCCAACAGAGCGGCGATGTCCCCACTCGGTGCTACCTGCTCCACTGGCCTCGAAGCTCACGCATTCCAAGGCCAATAAAGTTAACCCTCAAGACTTTGCGGCCCTATCACTTGCCGAAAAGCTTGATATTTTCATGAAACAACAAGAGCTCCTCGACGAAGTATGTGACAACACTATTCAACGCAGGCAAGAATGCTCTTCAGATATGGAGGATGATGACGACGAGCAAGCTATAGACGAGCAGGAGGTACTTAAGACGAAGGTTACTGCGGCTACGGCTTGGAATAAGCACGGTAGCGTTACTGGGGAAGAGGTGTTGGCCCTAGCCCGTGCCAAGGCGAAAGAAGAAGAGAAGGAGAAGCAAGAAGCCACGGCTAGACTTCAAGAGCGGGCGGCAAAGAAGCGGCGTATGATAGTAGAGAGCGTTACTATGGGGAATACCTTGTTGGCCAGGATCGCCGAGCAAGGCGATGCGGCTATCGCCCGCATGGTTGTCCCAGAGTTGCAGATGCTCATTCGCCACTCAGACCCCGAAGCTCCGCCTTTAAAGGGGAACAAGGCAAGTTTCTTGGAGCGCGCGAGAAGACTCTCGACAGTAAAAGAGGCACTGGCAACGTTTGAGGTCAACCTTCTCGAAACGGTGCCGAGTTCCGCCACTAGCGAGCCGGCTCTTTCTGCCGACGCAGCGGCCCCCGCACCGCTAATGCCTCCACACGCACCTGCCACAGGCGAGAAGACTTATCTAAGTCAACATTCCTTAACGATTCATGGTTTAGGTGTTGATAACGACCCTATTTCAAGGCCTCAAGTTGCCGGGGGTGATCACAGGTAAATACTTGTGTAGCGGGATCGGGCAACTTTTTCACGCGGGGTTGCTTGACATTAGTGTTTTCAACTAACGCTGGACCTACCTTACTTTGGGGGCTTCTCATGTAATCAAAAACACGGATGGGACAAATTTCACCAAGTGACCACGTCTGTTAAGACCTATAGAGAAGGTTTAACTACTTTGTGGTGGTGTTGCTATGTATAGGTCATCGAAAGGCATGTTCGAGTGACCGAGCGTTAGTCCCTACTTGACATTAGAGATGTTAGCGGGTATGTACGAGTACCAGTACATGTCTGCGCGATGATGATGTACCCGTACATGCCGAGCGCGATTTTGCAAAATTGATGTACGTACATGTCTAGAGTTTACTCAACTAATATCTAAGTTATCGCTATCGCTAATGCTCCCACATTGTGCTGCTGAACGTGCTCACAAGAACGACACCTCCCAGATTGAGACCAAGCGGCTGTCAGCTAGACACCGTGAACAATTTCAAACTAGATAAACGCCCTAAGCTAGAACCCGCCTCATTTCAGTCATGCCAACAACCTCGTTGCACTTTGTGGATCGGGATGGAACCTGCCCCGGCGACCTAAATACGTATGTGACGTGCAAGCTGTGCGGTTGGAAGAGGGCTCTCCTTAACGAGGAGTTAGACCCCACGAAAAGGAAGAAACATAGACAAAAGGCCATGAAGTGCCACAGAGACAATAATCCATGCGATGGTTTGAGGAAAGACCATGAAGAAAAAAGGAAAATCAAGGCTATGAAAGTTGCGCAAGCGCAGCTAACAGTCGAAGCAGTAGAGGCAAACCCTGAGGCCTCAGTATGGGAGATTGCGGCTCAGGTCGAACAATTGGACCCATGGCTAGCTGTGTGTTATTAACGACCTCATGATGCGGCCGGCATGCGAGTAAAAGCTCGCGTAACATCCGTCGACAACGACAACGAAGGAAACGGCGCGCTCGCTGCGTATACTATCACCGGGTCTGACGGAACGTATGTAGCACCCCCCCCCCCCCCCCCCCCCCCCCCCCCCCCCGCCCACATAAGAGTTCACATCGATACGCGCACTGCACGGGAATACTCATTATCCTTCCATACTATGTCTATTTGTAGCTTCGGTCACCAGTGTCCTAACCTATTAGGTTAGAACATTGGTGACCGTTTTTAAAATAAAACCCCATATAATAAATCAGCTTTCTGTATTTCTGTAGGTAAACTCACACCAGGGCAGGGGCATTCCTCACACTCAGGAGCGTCGCAGAAAAAAAAATCATCTGAAAATATATATTGCCATATCTTGCGGCGGTGCACTTCGCAATGTGACCCTGATGTTGACTCACTAGCCGTTCCTTAGCAGTTTTTTACTCAAAAAGCAGCCGACATGCGTCCCGAAAGCGTCCCCTAACTTGGAAAAACCGCCACTATCAGCATACGAGCCCCCTACTTCGATGAGTAATATAGACTAGCGTGGTGTATGGCCACTTTCGGAGCTGATGCGGCTACCTCGCGTACTAGGCGTAGTACGTAAGCGCATAGGTCGGGAGCGTGACGCGCGAAGTGAGGATGGCGACAGCCTAACCGCCCCCAAAGAAGAGTTAGAGCTAGCCGGTAAGACCCGCTCGCGTCTTCATACCCAGCTCGACAACGCCCATAATTATTAGGAACATGGGGGGGCTGGTGGTTCGGGCGTTTGTAGTGCTGAAGCGGTAGACTTGACCGCTGACGAGACATGGTAGGATGAGGAAATGCCGGTTGCGAGCCTCACAACGCCGCGGCGGAAAATCGCGTACAACCATCGCACTCGGGTACTTCCCTTTCTGAGGTACCTAGAGACGACGAATCATACTCGAACGCATCCTCTAAGAAGGATGGGGAGCAACAAGAGTGCATGGGTGAGATAGTGCGTGGTGGTGCTGAACGTAGGCCCGGGCGCGGGCGCGGGTGCGGACGCGGGCGCGGGTGCACTTGAAATCCCTCGCACAGTGTGGAGGTTGGGGAAGAAATCCTCACGGACGACGAGGAAATCAGCGAGGGATCAGAAGAGGAAGAAAGGGAGGAGGGATCTAGGAGGAGGGCAGTTATGGCTGTTAAGCGCGGGTCGAACTGTCGACCCCGCATTGCGTAACGGCTGTGCCCGCCGGGAAAAACACAAGGTTACACAAATTAAACTGAAAACTGTAAGCTGGATTTATTCAATTTTTCTTTACCATTTCCACTACGCAGAGCAAACAGAGAAAGCATCGGGGCAATGGTTGCATGCATGGCTGGATGTTCGTGGCTAGGAAGCAAACCAATTGTGGTCGTGAGTCGCACACACTGCGGACTGTGACATGAAGGTGCATCATCTTGGTGAAGCCATATGAGGGGCAGCAGAGGATGGCGAACAAGAAATTCAGGAAGGAGTGTGATAAGAGCCATGGCAAGGCCATGCGGTGCACCAAGCAGTGGCTCAACACCGGACCCACGGTGTGTGTGGACAGTGGCATTGCTCGCGTGTATACGTAGGAATGGAGAAGCGTATTAAGAGGGGCTGCATGGTTCTTTGCAGCCCGGCCTAGAACCCGAATCACTTTGCCGACGATGTCAGCGATGTGCAGGCAAGGAACCGATTGTATGCGGCTATGGTTCGATCATGGGTGAAGCGGAAGGCAACATGGGGTGTGAAAGGGCAAGTAGAATCGGAGTAGGTGAATGTTTCAGCATTGGTAGCGCGTGGAAGTGGTCATTTGCTGCGCCAAACGTGGATAGCGCTGCGTGAATGTTATTTTTTTTTACTTTTGCAAGGTTTCAACCTTTTTATGACTAAACAACGGTCAAAACATGTTTTAATATGCACAATGACGGTGTCTGACTATTTGGTTGTAGTTCAGCCCCCCCTTCTGTACTTTTAGGGCACTGAAATATGCACTTCGTATTAAATTATAGCTTCGGACCCTGGTGACCTTTTACTTTACACCATCATATGGCAACTGAGATGACATTATTTTCATTTGAACTTCCAGTGTCTGAGTGTTCACTATGCTAGTTTTGCGATGGACCTTTTTTGGTAAAATTGAGGAATTGGCCATGCAGTTGTGAATGGAAACGTCAACTGAGGTTTGGAGGGCAAAAATATGCATGAAATTTCGTTGAACACCCTCGTAATGTACACTTTCAAACACCATGTGTATGAACACTTTTCCTACCGAACCTGTCCCTCTAGCAAGTTTCAGCCATAAACAACATGTTGTGAGAACTATTTGGTAATAGGTGGTGATTGGTGAACTTATGACATGTGCTAGAAGTGGTACAGGTTCGGTCACTGGTGACTAGACCTATGATAAATAGACAACTATACATAGAGTGGTTGTGCTCTGTGAAGACGAGCTACGCGACGAGTTCAATTTGGGCAGTTACGACTTCCTTGACCCGCAGCTTGGGGCGTCTGAAGGTTGGAGCGAGCTTTTGGCCAGCGGTGTGTACGCAGAGGGAGGTGGGCAAGACGTGGACTCAGGAGGAGGATCAGAAGGAGGATCAGTATGGGATGATGACGAGTGGCAAGACTGCGAGGATGATGATGATGTGGATTACTACAACGAAGAGCTGTATATCGGCGCACCCTCAGGTGTAACGAAGGGTAACTTAGTGGCGAACGTGTTACAAGTTCAACTAGACCACGACATGTCCGAGGGTGCAATTGTGGCCTTGTTAATCTTGTTACAAGCTGTCCTTCCAAGTTGTGCTATTCAATTGCTCAAAACCTATCAAGGATGCACTAAACTCATAGGTGCGCCCTTTTGCTTACATGCATGTACTTGATATGAATCCGTATCAAGTCATAATCCTAATAATTGCCTTGTTGTGTGTGAATTTGCAAAGGTGCAATGCCCCCACAAGCTTATGAGCGTCACTATTGTCCAAGTTGTGATCACGTGTATCTTGATCCGGCTAGCCATACGCAAGCAACATACCAAGCACTCGCGGAATCGGCAAAGCTCGGTGCGGGGAGGTGTGACTGTGGTAGTGCTAGATTTGTTACCAAGCGGCACGGAGCAACCTTCAAATTGATTCCTGCTGCGAAGTTTTACGACTTCTATATTGAGGACATCGTGCAACGCATGCTGATGTGAGAAGACGCCCCCATTCATGACTCCGGTAATGGGGAAACGTACTATGCATGGTTGAATTTGCATGGTAATATGGAACTTTTAACTTATATCCACTACATGTACATAACATGATAGTGCTGTTATTTTTGCAGAATACAAGGAGGATGTAAGCATCAACTCGTTTAAGGCGTCTCCGCATGGGCAAGTGGTGCATGCAGCTGCTGAAGCAGCATTTCAAATCGGAGGAGCAGATTTCACAATCGTTGTTGACTTCGGGGCAGATGGGGTGCAGCTTTACAAATTTAAGTTTCACTCGACCACGGTCTACGCCATAAGGTTGTTGCCCATGGGATGATATTCGTACCTACCGTTTGTTTGTTTGTTTCCCCTTTTTATTAGCGTATTGCTTTAAAGCCATCAAAGACGTTGATGACACAGGCATGCTCTTCATTTGTACCCGCCATTAGGTTCAGCAATGTGTGCCCGGTGAAACGGAGCTCCAATGCTAACATTGAAATCCTATTGGCAGTGCCTGGTCCTCATGGGCCCAACAACGCGTCGGTGTTTTTGCGCAAGACGCTGGACACTATGGAGCTATGTTTGCGAAAACCGTTGCCTATGTCTCTTCACACGGAAGACAAACATGTTCGCCGGATGGTTAATGTGTGCTTTGTCCTGGGTGCCATCTTTGCTGACTACCCAGCCCGGAGGAAGTTGTCACGTTGTGGGATGCACGGCCATTACTTTTGATGCTTGTGGTGCTTGATTCGGTACCTCCTCTCTGTGCCCTATGCTTGCATTTATATCAAACTTCCTATACGGAAATAAACAAGAGCACTTAGCTCTGCCTCCTCGGTGCACATGACATATACTTTGAGAACCACATGACATGTATGGGGTATTTGGAGCCATCACCTCAAAATAAATGGCGCGCAGCGCTCAACCCCCAGGCACTACCTCAAGGGCTAGACCGCCGTCGGCAGATCACACGCGACAAGGAGGCGGCTATAATGCGGGCACTTCGTGCAATTCTTGGGGCGCGTATGCTGATAGAGGCTGTACTCATTTGGGACAATTATGTTAAGGTTTGTGCTGATGTGTTGAGCATCTTTATATGTAAGCGTTGCCTATAATAGTAGCGATATTGAAGTGGAAACCCGGTGTGTTATCAGGTCACGGACACCGAGAGGGAACAAATTATCCGGGTTACTGTGCAAGACCGAACTATACCTGACTCTCTGAGTGGTGTTGGCCATGTCTCCGACTTTTTAGAAGTCAAGGGTATTGGGTACAGCGTAAAAGACTCCCATGTGCTACCACTCAGCCATGCCACACTATTGGGTGTGTGTAAGACATACTTGTCTGAAATACTGGAGATGAGCGTGGATTGGGACAGACGTATTCGGAAGTTGAAGACGGTCGTCAACGGAGTCTACATGGCTAGGGCCAAAGGGGCGGACATTCCAACAGAGTTTGGCCGAGTCCCAATTCCGATCTTCGGGTCTTCAACGTTGTTTCCAGACTGGACAATCGAATCGTGGTTGGACTTCATGACGGTCTACTTACGCTTGTTTTTATGGCAATCCTACTCGCCCGCCTATTGCCCTATTGCGCAGCCCATTTTTTTTTTATTCTAACTGTTATATCCACTTCCGATTTAGGGATGTCTTCCAACGGTTACCAACTCACTTCGTCGTCCCCGGAGGGGGGTGCGCTCGCAGGCCCGTCGGCACCTACCTCTACCTCCACGCGGTGGGCGCTAGTAACCCCATAGCCGTGCCGGGCCTGGCACGGTAGGGGGCTGAACGAGGTACCGACAGCTGCGATCCGCGGGATCAACAACTGTCGGGAAGCCTTGTACGGAGGGTTTTCGAAAAACATAATATCCATACTCCGTCACAGGGATCTCCCGCTCGGCCAGTCCGATATGTCTTTTCCGCGACTAAATACTCGCAGATACTCTCCCGACGATGGGGCGGGAGCGGCGTCTGCTAAATATTTTTTGGCGAAGAGGGGTACGGACGGATCAGCGGAGGGACGAGGGTGTTGGAGTTGGCGGCGGACAGCTGGGAAGCAGCGCTAGGGACGGCGCTCGCTAGCAGCCGCCAGCCCTGCGATAGCCTTAGGTCTCCCCTAGGGGCGAGGCATGTTGCTGCGCTAGACGGAGGTTGGTCGCAGCCGGAGGAGTGGCACCGTCTGGCGGCGGCGGTCCCTAGGATCGCCCGCCGCCGGGAAAGCCCGGTACGGGGGGTTTTTGGAAAAATTCCCGTACCCACCATCTTTTGAGGACCGGCGACTCGATCCATGTGCTCTTCCAACCCCTCCCCTAGTCTGTACCCGAATATCGATAGGCTGCCTCAGGCAGTGTGCCTAGGGTTATCGTAACGGCACACTGCTCGTGAAGGCGGCCCCCTAACAACGTAAACCACCGGGGGAGGGCACGGACGGCCACAGCGCGATCATATAGGTGTTGGACACAGACGGGAAAAGGACACGGGACAGGAGAAAATCTGGCTCGGGGGCAGGAGAGCCAGCCGGACACCGTCTGCAACCTAGTTCTTTTTTCTTCTCAGCCCCCAAAGGAGAAGAGAAGACTCGGCTAGGTGGAGAGCTGCGTTGAGAGGAGCGGCTAATATCTCGGGCGGGGTTGAGAACGGATCAAGGCGGGACCGACGACGACCTACGCGAGGGGGGTTTTTCACCTGCCTTTCCCCCCAAGCTCCGGCACGACCGGAGTCGCACAGGAGCCGAGGTCAGGCAGGTTAGCTTCGACAAGCTCAAGCTGAGCAGCCTTGCTGATCACCGACCCCGCAGCGGTTGGAGCAGGCCGCGTATCGTGGAGACTAGCGATATATTTTATTTCATACTTTATCCAAAAACAAATACGTATAGATCAGAAAATAATAAATACATGGATACGGGTATGTTTTAGACGGTATCGTTACTGCCATTGGAGAGATTTAGATTAGTGGTTCACAGTCTACCTCACGCTTAGAAGTCCAACAACAAGTTGAGCATACCAAAAGGGGGGGCCTAGAGACTCCAGCCGGTTTTACTGGTACTGGAGTAAAATATTTCAATTATTTCAATTTCACTTCGTCGTTGCTCTACAAAGTATAATCTGTGCAATCCAGCACTACTTCCGCTTTGACATGATTTGAGAGGCGCGACGTCCTGGCGAGAGTGATTCCATGTTCAGTCGTCGAGAGTTCGCATTGAATAATTTGATCCGCCAACGGCGTGCCGACGCCAAAGCAAATATGCTACGGTTTGCGAAGCTTTGTGAAAGACATTGTCCCCAATCAGTGTTGACCGCAAATTTGCACACATTGGTCTGCCGACTAGCCGATCAAGAGACAGCTAGAGGAGCCACAACCCGTGACAACGAAACGTGGGTTTAGAGGTCAGTGAGGATGTTTCGGTCTACTATTGCTAGACGAGCGTCGGTGGAACCCGAGCAAATGTTCGCACGGCATCACGGCGTATCGGTAAGTCCTCAACAATGTAAGTTTCATTAAAGCTTGTGCATTGTCATTTCAATTGAGATAAGATTTTGAATTGGGTTTTATGACTTTGTAATAGATTGCAATGGAGACGCTGATGCGGTACCCAGTTTCAGCAACTCGGCGCTTCATTCAACTGGTTCCGCCCCGCACGTCACGGCGAGAGTCGTCCGCTCCTGAAGCACATGTTGCATTGGGAATGGTGGGTGCGGGCCGCAATCCTGTGCAACGGAAGTTTAAGACGCTTCAGCAGCTTAATGACCTCGTACTACACTATATTCGTGACTTTCATCCTAGCCTCGACTATGCGGGAGTCCCCGGGAGCGCGGAGTATCCCCCCCCCTCCCCCCTTTCTTCCCGCCTTCCATCATGATGCGTACTCGACGCACGCTAAGACATTCAATCGTGAATTTGCTTTACTCGTTGGCAGGTTCAAAGTGTATGCTCGCGCCGAGGAACACACATCTGGAGAAACGGGGAAATCACAAGCGTACGGTAGAGATCGTGGCAGAACTAACTGTTGGGTCGAGCTACGTTTCTTGAGACCGTGCAGCAATACGGATGGGCCACAACATGGCGATGACATGACGGCAGCCCAACGTGCGAGTTTGGAGTACATGCATGTTAACCTTGACAACGTGGCAATTGATAGAGACTTGGACGTCTTCCAAGGCAAAGTGAACTATTTCCTCGTTATAGAAAAAATAACATCGCCTTCAAGACGACAGCGAGCTGCCACCTGCCACCACTATTTGGGAGCTTCCTGTAACACAAGGTCCGGACTGGTCAGTCTACCCAGTGCCATTTATGTCGGAGATGGCGCGCAGGGTATACGGCAAGCTTGTTTCTGCCGTACTTGATGGCAAAAGACGCTGGATCTTATTGTCCAAACGCTCAAGACGAAAGCGAACCTTAGGTAACCAATCTAGGCGATTCAGCGGTAATAATGTTGGCGAAGTCATCACGGGAACGGACGTATAGATTGTCGATTTCTTTTCCTTTTAGGACCAAGAGCATTGCAACATGAGTGTTACCTTGTCTACCAATACATGTTGTTTATATTGCTTTTGCAAAGTAGCCAATGTGAGATATTGCAACAGAGCGGGGACTAATCAAGGGACTGCCAAATGAGTGCACGTGGAAGCTCAATGTAACTCGCGTCACCAATTCACATATTCTTTGTATGGCATGCGAAATGTTGCCACTCGTTATGACATCGCATGCCTTATTAGTCCCGTCTTCATTGCAAACATTGAAATTGAAATTGAAATTGTTTACAACATGTACCGTATGCGCCGGCTTTTCACCAAAAAGCCGTATGCGCCGGTTGCTGTCTCTGAGCCCTCCCAACTATGCTATGCAAGGGGACTTACAAGTCAAGGCTAGACCGTTAACCACCTAAATCCAACCTCTCCAAGGGTGTTCGGGGGTTTTACTCCCCCCCGGGGAGTTGTGCAAGTCGAGGCGAGGGCTGCGTGCATTGAAATTTGAAATTGAAATTTGAAATTTGAAATTGAAATTGAAATTTGAAATTGTTTACAACAATACCAGTATAAACCGGCTGCTGTCTCTGGGCCCCCCCTTTTGCTATGCTCAACCTGTAGTTGGACTTCTAAGCGTGAGGTAGACCGTAAACCACTAATCCCAACCTCTCCAATGGCAGTAACGATACCGTCTAAAACATACCTGTATCCGGGTATTTATAATTTTTTGATCTATACGTATTTTTTTTTGGATACAGTATGAAAAATAAGATGTCGCTAGTCTCCACGTTACGCGGCCTGCTCCAGCCGCTGCGGGGTCGCTGATCAGCAAGGCTGTCCAGCTGAAGCTGGGCGAGGCGAACCTGCCTGACCTCGGCTCCCGTGCGACTCCGGTCGTGCCGGAGCTTGGGGGGAAAGGCAGGTGAAAAACCCCCCTCGCATAGGTCGTCGTCGGTCCCGCCCCGATCCGTGCTCCACCCCGCCCGAGATATTAGCCCCCACCCCCGACGCAGCTCGCCACCTAGCCGAGTCTTCTCTCCTCCTTCGGGGGCTGAGAAGAGAGAATAACTAGGCTGCAGACGGTGTCCGGCTGGCTCTCCTGCCCCCGAGCCAGTTTTTCTCCTGTCCCCTGTCCTTCTCCCGTCTGTTTCCAACACCTATCTGATCGCGCTGTAGCCGTCCGTACCCTCCCCCGGTGGTTTACGTTGTTAGGGGGTCGCCTTTACGAGCAGTGTGCCGTTACGATAACCCTAGGCACACTGCCTGAGGCAGCCTATCGATAACCGGGTACCGACTAGGGGAGGGGTTGTAAGAACACAGGGATCGAGTCGCCAGTCCTCAAAAGATGGTGGGTACGGGAATTTTTCCAAAAACCCCCCGTACCGGGTTTTTCCGGCGGCGGGCGATCCTAAGGACCGCCGCCGCTAGACCGTGCCGCTCCTCCGACTGCGACCAGCCTCCGTCCTGCGTAGCATCAGGCCTCGCCCCCAGGGGAGACTTAAGACTCTCACAGGGCTGGCGACTGCTAGCGAGCGCTGTCCCAAGCGCTGCTTCCCAGCTGTCCGCCGCCAGCTCCAACACCCTCGTCCCTCCGCTGATCCGTTGGGTACGGACATTATTTTAGTGTCCAAAAAAGCCCTCCGTACAGGGCTTTTCGGCGGCGGCTGATCTCGAGGATCGCCGCCGCCTCCTGTAGCCGCTCCTCCGTCTGCGACTAGCCTCCGTCCTGTGCCATGTCTTGCCTCACCCCTCGGTGAGGTTCGACCGGCACAGGGCTGGTCGAGAGCTAGCGAGCGCCCTTTCCTGGCGCTGCTTCCCGGCTGGCCACCACCAGCTCCAACACCCGCCTCCCACCGCTGATCCGGCCGTACCCTCCTCGCCATCAAACGCTGCCGTAGTACAGGTCCCACTCCTAAAAGTAAGGCTGTATCTAGGAGTATCTGTGCGCGAAAAAACATATCGGACGGGCCGAGAGGGAGATCTTGGCGCCGGTAGTGCACAGAAATTATTTATTCAAAAGCCCTCTGTACAGGGCTTTCCCGACAGCTGCTGATCCCACGGATCGAGCTGTCGGCCCTCTTAGCCCCCTACCGTGCCAGGCCTGGCACGGCTACGGGGTTTCCAGCGCCCACCACGGGGAGGTGAGGGGATGCCGACGGGCCTGCGAGCGCACCCCCCTCCGGGGTCGCCGCCGCTGCGCCGCCGGCGGGCGCCGGCTGCGTGCATTTAGGGTCGTGCGAAGGGGCAATGTGCGGAGCCGCGGCGGGAGGTCGTGCGGGACTTGATGCGGTATATGAGTAGAAGATGGTGCAGCCATTGGATAGTATGCGTGTGGAGCTGTGCAGGGATGCGAGACGTGTCGAGGCGTGCTTTGGAGATGAGTTTGTCGGGAGGGTCTGTGCGGGCGGTGAGTAGGGAGGTGAGACTCGTGATGGTGGAGGAGTGCGGTGTACATGTGCGGCTCATGACGATGGGAAGAATGTCTACCATTGTGCCATGCCAGTGGTTGCGGATGGCGTTTGCAAGGGGTGTGTGGCGGTTAGCCTCTGAAAGCTAAACGCTAGCACAAATCTGTTCTTGTCTGTCTAGTTCTGTTGTTGAAAGATTGCAAAATGATGTTGTCGAGAGGCAATTGTTGAAAGATGTCTCACTGCTGTACTTAGGCAATAGATGTTGTAAGTGAACAAAGGAATTGTTAAAAGGTTCTGTCACCTCCCTCTACTGCACTGGGCTTAAATAGGTTTTAGCCCAGACTAGTTACGCCTGCAAGCTTCGCTTACGTGTCAGGCGTTGGTGCTGCTCAACCGTCGTCATCCGTCCTCGAGACACGGCCTGCCTAGCATTGGGTCTCACGACGCGGCTCCTTCTGCATTGGAGAGTTCGTTCTGGCGCGTCATCTGGCTAGTTAGATTAATTATGCATATCTGTACGAACCGGGAGGTACTGGTCGTACTGTAGCATCAGCACCATTACAATATTGCAGTAGCGACGTACCCACGAGTATACGTCCGTCCTGTGGAAAAGCACGAATTGGTATCCGTAACGAGTACATGTACAATGTCCTGCAATGTATTGTTGCATGACTGTACTCGTCACACTCGTACCCTCCCCCTCTTGACAGTTCAATGAGGCCGCCGCGAGGCAGACCTCCGTGGTTCTTGGCTCCTTTACTGAAGCAATTACTGGGACTCAGGAATGCGTGCTGGGTGAGCGTGCATGAAGTCAATGTACGCCTGAGTCTTGGCGAACTTGCGCCATTGGGGCGTCTCCAAGAAATCTTGTAACGCAATCGTCCGGTGTACCTCGTTCAACCGGTGCCAGACAGGTGGAATGTCGTCATCACTGAAGTGCGTCATGAAGAGCAAATATTTGCCTCGTCGCCCAGGTAGCGACTTGATGCACACACCAGAAATGTGTGAGACGTCAAATTCCTCATCGTCTCCTTCAGGTACAGTCACAGGAACAGCTGGTCGTAGTGGAGCGGTAGAGCAGGGTCGTAAGTTATTAACGTGGAACACATGGTGATTGCTTGATAAAAAGATTCCCACTGAGCCACGTAACCAAAGTGAAGTAATTCACTCTTGTGTTTCTTAGCACGAAGTAACCCTGTCTGTGCGGGCGTAAGTGTCAGACCGTCAATGTTGATGGTTTCTGGTACAACGTAAGTATCATCCGGATTAACTGTCGACTGTGCCAAAACAGCCTGCTCGACCTGAGCAGGTGTACGTAAGTTGTTCGTAGCAAACAGGACAGGAATAGAAGCCGAGTACACGTAGACAAGCTGTCGTCCTTGAGGTAGTGTAACATTAACAGGTTCACCACTCAACAGCGTCAAATCATCCGGTGTCAAAACAAGACCGGTCTCCTCATGTAACTCGCGAATAGCAGCGTCGACAGGCTCTTCGTTAGGTAAGACAGAGCCAGCTGGGAACCAAGTTTTACCAGAACGAGGCTCACGCTGAAACACCAACTTCAAGTCCGACGATTTAGTTCCTCCAACGTGAATTACTAAAACCACGTAATGTCCTGCTCCGAGAGAAGCCATCTCAACTCAATCAAACAACGTCGAGCAGATCAACGAGCAACGAAAGCGTGCGTCGACCAAAGAGCTCCGAAACCAGTGATACCCGGAAAGCAGTGGTAAAGCGCACGCCTAATACGCGGAAGGTCGCGGGTTCGATACCCGGTGAGGTCGATCATTGTATGTAGGCGTGTCACGGTCCAAGAAGAACCCCCACCTTCCACATTGGTTTCGGAGCCGGGCTGCGGTCCGGGGAGAGTCCGGGGGGGGGGGCGTGGTAGTGTCGTAGATTGGTACATATGTGGTATGTGGCCACATATGTCAACTATGCTTTTTCGGTGAGCCGGTAAAGCGCACGCCTAATACGCGGAAGGTCGCGGGTTCGATACCCGGTGAGGTCGATCATTGTATGTAGGCGTGTCACGGTCCAAGAAGAACCCCCACCTTCCACAGGTGTGTATTTGAAATGTATGAGGTGAACTGTTTGGGAGAGGTTATTGTCAGTGCAATACTTCCATTCTCCTATCTGAATCTTTTTTATGGATGCGTATCGGCGGCGGCCGTTTGTGTGACCGACGAATCGAGGTTCGAGAAGGCGAATAAAATCCGGTTTGTGTGCGGGGGGTCGTAGCGCGGGGGGGAGAATCTCAGGGGGTAGGACGGCGGGACACGAGGTTAGGGAGTCGGGCGAGAGACCTTCGTCAGCATCAACTAGGCGGGTGGGCATGTGGGTAGGGTGAGGTGGGTGACAATCAAGCGGAGTGTGGGCATGAGAGGGGGAAGCAAATGACTTGATGGGTTTATTACCAAAGTCTGCAGTGATGGTTTCCCATTGTCCTCCGTTGTGGCGCTCATGTAGGGAGAGTAGGAGTTGCAGCGCGCTGTTGTGTCGGTCCTGTCTTACGCCAAACATGGAGGGGCAGTTACCGGCCATGTGTCCGTTGCTAGTGAATTGGCCACAGAGGGGGCCGCGCATGGTGGGGTTATGGGTGAGTAGGCGGGTGTTGTGGACTCCCCACATGAATTCTTGTTTGTGTGTGAACTGGATACTCGTAAGGCTTGGGTGTTTTTTGTGGAAAGAGAATACGGCGCCGTCCTCCGCGGCGCGGGCGAGGAGGGCACCGTCTTTTGTTGTTTGCGATAGGGGTGTGTGTTTGTGTTTAGTGTTGTAGGTGTGTGCGTCAGCTTTGAGGTTGGTGTATCTGTAGGGTATGGGTTCCCCTAGGGTTTGGGGGACGAGTGTATATGGCCAGGTCCTGTGGCCTATCGTGACCTCTGAACCCGTGGTGTATGTAGTGTCGGGTGGGTGACCATCCGCGACTTGGTTGGCGAGTGTGTCTGCAAGATCGTTACCGAGGGAGCGGTTGTGTGCTTTGATTTTGCCGAGGTGTGTAGGGATGCATGCATCGCAGCGGGTTTTAAGGGCGTGTGTGATGGAGTGGAGCGTGTCGCGGTGGATGTTGTGTCTGTAAGCGGAAGGGCAGTTTAAGTATCCTTGTATGAGGCGGAGGGAGCACGCACTGTCTGTAAGGAGGTGGGTGCGGCCAAGTTGGAGGCCTATATCTATGCCTGCTAGTTCAACGCGATTGATTGTGTGCGAGGGAGGGGTAGAGGTCATCAGGATTTTGATTTTGGTGTCCGAGGCGGGGTGGGTGGCTGCTGCTCCGAGGGGGGACGAGTCTCCTTTTTTCGAGCCGTCTGTGTACACAAAGTCCTGCCAGTTCCATGCAAGAGTACCTCTGGTGGGGGGGTAGGTTAGTAGCATACGTTCTGGGAGGGGGTATGTGACGGGGTGAGTGGGGTTTGGGGGGAGGTGGTATATGCCTGCTGAGTGGGGTGAGTAGGTGTCGAAGAGGTGAGGAGGAGGGGTGGAGATGGTGGGGTTGGGAAGGTGAGTGTCGTGGATTGATTCGAGAGTGTTGTGAAGTGCGGTCATGGCTGTGGGTGACGGGAGGGTGGAGAGTGCGAGGGGGTTGGCGACGAGGTATATTTCGACCATCCATCGTGTGCCGAATGGGGTAGGGGTGGGGTTGCCAGTGTGTTGGTCTGGGGGTAGAAAGGTGTATGCGTCATTGGGGAGGGTGTAGAGGTGGTGTGTGTATGGAGAGTTGATGTAATTGGAGTGGCGGTAGGGTGTGTGTTCCCATTGGGGGAGGATGAGAATGGTCGCGCTGGGTGTGTGAGGGGCGGTGAGGTGTGCGCTGGTGATTGCGTGTTCCATGGCGCGGCGCATGCATTCGTGGTTGTATTCGGGGTTGGCGATGTTGGTGCCTTTCCATGTGTGCGGGGCATTGCTGCCACTGGATGAGAAGACGATGTCTTCGGGGTAGAGGGAGTGGTATGAGTTAGAGTGAAGGGATTTATTGAGGGGGTCGGAGTAGAGTCCTGTATGTATGCGGAATGTGTGTCGGAGAGTTGTGAGTAGGTCTTCTCTAGTGGCCCATCTATTGCGGGTGGTGGTGGCTGGTGTGGGTGAGGGGATTTCTGAGCGGGAACCTAGGCGAGTGAGGAGGTGGTAGACCTCCTCTTCGAACGTGTGCTGCGAGAGGTCGGGGCGGAAAAGTTGGTAGAGGTGGCGGACGCGAGGGCCGTTAAGGGTGGTGACAGCGCGGCCGTCGGGTGTGCATAGGACGGTGGTGTCGTGGAGTGATGGGTGTGCGTGGATGGCGAAATTATCGGTAGGGAGCATGTCTAGATCGGGGTTGATGGGGTCGTAGTGGAAGGTGATTAGGGGGTGGGACCGGGGAGGGGGTCCGGGTTCTGGCAGAATGGGTGTGGTGGAGGGGACAAAGCACGAGTCAAATGCGGTGAGGGCGGTGGGGCCGGAAGGGGTCTCACTAATGGTGTCGTGTAGTTGTAGGCATGGGGCCCACTGGACCTCGTGAAGGCGGGTGAGGTCGTGGTGTTGGCCGCGAGCACACCACTCGCACTGCCATGTGGCGGGTCCCTGAGCTGGGCGGCATTGGGAATGTATGGCAAAGTGCGGGCATGTGCGGCAGGTGGAGGTGGGTTCTGTGTGTAGTGGAGCCTGGCAGATGGAGCAGGCGGTGGGGGAGGGGGTGGGGAGGCAAACCGATGTGGGGGTGGAGGAGATGAGGCGGAAGCCGTCGTCGAGTTGTAATTGGATGTCCCATTCCGTGAGGTGTTCCGGGGCACATTCAACCATGTACTATGTTTGGCCGTATTCTGTGTCCTTGTGTTTGGAAATGACGCGCGTTACGTCGCAGGGGGGGGTAGTGGTGGTCGGAGGGGGTGAGGTATTCTGTGTCTAAGTGTGTGGTGGGTGCGGTGGGGGTGGGGTGAGTGGTGCGTGAGGTGTTGATGCCGGATGAGAGGGTGGGGGGTGAGCGAGGGAGGTGTGGGGAGAGGAGGGGAATCCAGGAGGGGTGTATAGTGGTGGGGGGGGGTGCTTGTTTGGTGGTGAGGCTTGTGATGGGGAGGCGGTTGTGGATAGTGTCTTGGGGTTCGGTGAGGACTGCGGCGAGGAGGCGGATGGGGACTGAGGGTGGGGTGGTGGACCCCGTGAGTGCGGTGACGGATTTGCATGATTTGAGGATAAAGGAGGATGAGGTGGCTTTGAGGAGGACATGTGGCCACGTGGTGATGTTATTTTTCCTGAGGGGGGTGAGGCGGGGGAGGAGGGAGGCGTGTGTTTTGCGGGGAGAGAAATCGCAGTTGGCTTGCTTATATGTGTGGGGGTCGGTGATGTGGGTGGCTTTGTCGCGGAGGGAGGCGAGGAGGGTGTTGTCTTGGGTGGTGAAATGGGCGCGGAGTGTGGTGGCGATAGGGTTGGTGAGGGAGAGTGGAGGGATGTTGTGGAAGAGGGTGCCCGCATCGCGCTGAGCTCTGACTAAGCATTTGAGTGTGGGTGGGGTGTGACAGGTGGACATGATGGATTCCGAGGGCCAGTGGGAGTACGTGGTGGATATGTTGCGGATGTGTGCGCGGGCCATGTGGCCTCTATAGCCTGAGTTGCTTATGATTTTATGTAGGTGGCAAACTGTAAGTTGTGCGGCGTGGGCTTTGAGGGAGGGGAGGCCGTAGCCGAAGTCGGAGAGAGGGCGATGGAGGGCGGTGCGGGGATGGTTCCGTACCGAGGAGACGGCGGAGCGGAGTGCGCGGCAGATTTGTCCTTCGAGAGTGTCGAGTTGGGAGTCGGTGAAGAGGGCGAGCTGGAGGGTGAAGTGTTTTCCGATGAGGAGTCCCCGGATGACCCTGATTCTGCGGGACTAAGTTAGTAGGGAGGTGGATAGGGCGGAGACGAGGGATGCAGTGGTACGTTTGAGTTCGTGCCAGTGTTTGGTGAAGGTGAAGGAGGTGTTAAGTTCTACCCATAGGACGCGGTAGGTGTCCGTGGGGCCAATGTAGGGAATGGGGGCCGGGTTGGAGTTGAGGGTGATGAATAGAGTTTGCAGGCGGGATACGAGGAGGGTAGTGTTGGCGAGGGTGAGGGCGTTGCATGTGCGCCAGAGGGCGCCGTTGATGCAGCATTTGCGGATGTTGACGGTCATGCCCGTGTAGGCGCTGAAGAAGGAGAGTTTTTTGAGCTGGATGGTCATGTTGGGGGTCGAGCCCGTGGCGAGGCTGAGGTCGTCAGCGAAGCCGTGTCCTGGGTATGTGGCTGTGGGCTCTTTGGGCTCTACGTTAGTGGCGGGGGGACCTGGGCGGTAGCCCCGGCTTCCCACCGTGAGCCATCGAAGGAAGGGTTCAAGGAAGAGGGTTAATAGAAAGGGGGAGAGGGTGTCTCCCTGGAGGGTTCCGCGATTAATGTCGATGGAGGGGGTGGCGGGGCCATGTGGTGTAATATAGTGTGTAGTTGAGACCCCGTAGAGGTGTTCGCAAGTGTCGACAAAGGTGGGGGGCATACCGAGTTGACGCATGTGTTTGAACATGAGGCGGTGGTCCGCGGCGTTGAAGGCGCCTTTGAAATCAGCGTACATGACGTAGATGTCTTTGTTGTGGAGTTTCGCGTCCTCCATCGTCATGATGAGGGAGGAGAGGGCGTCGTGGATGCTGCGGTGTTGTCGGAAGTTGTCCTGCTGGTCGCTGAGGATGCCGTGGGTTTCGGCGTACTTTGAGCCTGCATCTTTGATTAGTGTTGTCCAAAGTTTAAAAAGGTTATTCATGAGGGCGATGGGGCGGTAGTTATCGAGGAGGGTGGGGTCGCCTTTTTGGTGTAGCAGGCAGGTTGTGTTGTGGCACCATTCAGGGGGGGTGTAGGACTTGTGAGCGAGGAGGGAGAGGAGAGAGAAGAGGGCGGAGCGGGTCGCCGGTGGTAGAAATTTGATTACTTCATTGGGGATACCGTCGGGGCCGGGGGCTTTGCCAGTGCCTAAGGAGTTGAGGGTTTTATCGAAGGTGTCACGGGTAATCCTGTCGGCGAGGGTGATAGAGGGGTCTCCGCGGGGTTCGATTATAAAATTGTCGGGGTTGTTGGGGAGTTCCCACGGGGGGGTGGGTAGTTCGTTCGGGGTGGCGCGGTGAGAGTGGACCGCGTCGATGACGGCGGAGGGAGAGGATGCAGTAGTTTTATCGGGTTTGGTAATGCGGTGGAGGGTTGAGGCGGCGCTGGCGGGGGGTAGGAGGCCGCTTTTAATTTTCACTCGGCGGTGGGTGGATTTGGGGCAGGTGTCGTAGGCCGTATTGGCTCGGGTTTTTATTGTCTTAAGCTTATCTGTGGTGGTGGCGTGGAGGAGCTGGCGTATGCGTGCTTGGCATTGTTGTTTGATGGCGTCAGGGGAGAGATATTCAGTCGTTTGTAAGAGGGCTTGGGCGAGGGGGAGGGGGCCGCTGCTTTTGCTGCATCTGCGGAGTTTGAGTATTTTAGTGCGTGTTCTCTTAGTAAGCCAGGTGGGGTCAAGGGATGCTTGGGGTGGGCGGGGTTTTTTGGCTGGGAGAAGAGGCCATATTGTGGCTGCGTGGTCCATGTGTTAGGAGAGGAGTGTAGTGAATTGTGAGGCGAGGGTGTCGAGCGTGTCGGGGGAGGCCGAGGAGTGTGAGGTGTTGATAATTTCTGCGTGGAGGGCGGCTGTTTTGGTGATTAGGTATGGTGTGCTAGTTTGATATGTTTGTATGTGGTCGGGAGTGAGGGGCAGTCGAAAGTTGAGTTTGCACGTCGTGTGGTATGTGTGGGGGTGGGTATGGGGAGGGGGGGGTGTGCTATGAGGGAGAGAGGGGCGGGAATGACGAGGTTGATTGCAGGGTGCTCAGTGAAGTGGGAATGGGAGGGTAAAATCGAGCAAGAGGACGGTGGGAGGGTGAGAGGTGAGGGTGGCGTGGTGAGCCAGTGGTCAAGGCAGCCTTCGCTGCGGGGGAAGGTAGGGATGGGGTTGTGGAGGGGTTGGAGGTGGGAATTAAGGAGGGATTTGAGGGCGGGGTGACATGTACCTGTGGTGGTGGTCGTTTGGAAGTCTCCCCCCCATAGGGTGCGGTGTTGCGGGTTGGCATCGGCCTGGCGGAGGCCCCATGCCGCAACCTCGGCATACAAGCGGGTCAGTTGGGGGGGGTGTAGCTGGGGCATGTAAGTGCTTGTGAGGAGGTAGGGGGTGCCTGAGTGTGGGACGATTTTTAGTCCGGCGATATGGGGGATGAGGTGGGGGGGGGCGAGGTTAGGACGGTGGCCGATTGGAAAGAGGCTCTGCGGACCGCGAAGAGAACATGCGTTGGGTAGGGGCACAGTTGAGAAGTAGGGTCGGGAGTTTTTTAGGTGGTATTGGCGGAGGGCGATACGCCAGCGGGACTTGTGGGTGGCATGGTTGGTTTCGGTGAGGATAAGCACGTCAGGGTGGTGGGTGGTGAAGAGGTGTTCGACGTCCATGATGGAGGTGTGGAAGCCTCGGGTGTTGAGGGTGATGAGGTGGAGTGGTTGGGATGTGTGGTGTGGTAGGATGGGGGAGGGGAGGAAGGGGGTGGTGTCGGGCGTGTCGTCAAGGGGGCTGTCGACGGGGGGATGTTGGAAGGGAAGGGAGGGGAGGAGGAGAGGGGGGGAAGGGAGGGGCAGGGGGTGGGGGGGGGGGCATGGGTGGGAGCTGGGGGGGGTAGGTGGGATTGAGGGGTGGAGGGCGGCGAGTAGTTGGAGGCGGCCCTTTGGGAGGGGTGCGGAGCGGAAGGTGTGGTTCCAGAGGAGGGTGTGGAGGGAATATATTGAGGTACACGGGGGTCGAAGGAGGGGGGTTGTATTCTTGGTCTAGGGGGGCTGTAAGGATAAAGTAGGTGTGTAGGAGGGCGTGAGTACCGCACGACCAAGGACGTTCTGAGTCATTTTGCCGTGGGGGGTGAAGTGAGCGGAGGGCGCCGACCGGAGGGGGGGGGGGGAGTTCCAGTATGAGAGGAGACTGAGAGAGCGGGCGGGGGGGGGGGGGGGTGGGGGAGAGAGTCAATCCAGGTGGCTGAGGAGTGGGTTAAGTGAAGAGGCCGAAGTGAGAGTTTTGCCATTTGAGGACGAGGAGGGAGTGGTTAGGGGTACCCAGACGGGGTGGGGCGCCGCGATTAGAGAGGCTAGTCCATTGGCAGGGGTATTGTGAGCTGTGGTGGTGATTATCTACCTCGATATTAGTGATGACTGTGTATGAAGTGGAGGGGGTGGAGTGGAGTTTGGTTAATGTTGTGGCAAGGTAGTAGAGGTTGGAGAGGTCCTGGTATTGCCCCCATTGAAAGGAGAGGACCGCAGAGGAGTCGAGGTAGCCGATGGGGGTAGGAAGGCCGTATTCGAGGTTGAGGTCGAAGAGGTAGTTATGTAGGGTTGTGCAGCATGTGCGGGGGGTAAAGTGAGCCGGGAGAGTTGATTGTAGCGCGGTGTTTACAATATGAAGTCTGATATTAGGCTGAGGGGAGAGGGGTTGGGTGTGGGGTCTAACCTCGGGGGTGTCCTGTGGGGGACTAATGATGGTATTCGGCCGGGGCGGCCGGGGGTGACAGGTGAGGGCTGTTGGTGCCGTGGGAGGCGGGGGTGGCAGCCGGGAGGGGTCGGGTCTCCTCTAGGTCTTCCTCATAGGTCTTCGTATTCTTCGAGGTCGTAGTCGTCGCCTTCCGGGGGGGAGGTGGGAAGGGGTAGGAGGGAGGGGCTGAGGGAGCAGTGGGGGACGGGAGGTGAAGCCGGTGTGGGGTTCGGCGTTGGGGAGTGAGAGGGGGCATTGTGTATCTGTATGGGGAGGAGGGAGGTGTGAGGGGGGGGCGCGTGGGGGGGGTGGGGGGGGGGGTGGGGAGGTTTTTTCTTGCGGTAGGGGCGGGAGGGTTTGGCGATGCCGGCCTGGGGTGCGGGTTTGAGCGAGGGGTCGGTGGGGGGACGAGTGTAGGGGGGGGAATCCGCATGGTCGGGGAAGGGGGAGGTGGGAGGGTGTGGGGAGGAGAGTGGATTGGGATGTGGGGTGGGGAGTATATTGAACCATGCAAACGCAGTTAGTGTGGAGGATAACTTACGCAAACGTAGTTACAGTCACAGTTTCGCAAACGGACCAGTTACGGCGACAACCTGCCTACAGGCGTGGTGTCAGGACAACAGAAGAAGTGTTAGAGCTGCAGCCTAGCGACAACTCTGTACCGAGTCAAACAACTTATCGGTATGTCCGATCTAGACATGTACTAATCATATCTAGAGTAGCTTACAATAGCTATTTGCAACTAATATGTATGCGATATTACTTACAACACTCCCCATGCAGGTAGCTACGGGATGAAGCGTTGCATTGGGTCTTGTCCTCCAAGGATCGCACTTCGGTGTCTTGCCAGTGCAGGTCATGGGAGGAGTTTGGTTAGCATGTCAGCCAAATAGTAGTACTCGGCTTCACACGTGGATGGAGCCACACAAGTATGTTGTTTGATCTTGTAACTGATTGGCCCGCGTCCGAGGGTAAAGAGATAGCCGGAGCAAGACTTGTGGGTGATGTTGTCGTTGGCCCACTTAGCGTCGGCAAAGCTTGTGAGTTGGAGGCTGTGGTCCAGCCCCCCCCCAACGTCAGGCGCATGTCGATGGTGCCATGAAGGTGGCGGAGGACCTTTTGCAGAGGCTGCCAATGTGCCTCCGTGGGTGAGGCTTGGGCGGAGCCAAGGATGCGCAAGACCGTGGAGACAGCGGGGCGCGTGCAGACGGTTGCGTAGTGGGGGCTGCCCAGGAGACTGGGGTAGACGTCCGGGTCGAAGTCGGGGGATGCGTGTGCCGCTCGGCCGATGACTATGGGGTCAATGGTGGGGCGACGACAGCCACGGGGGGTGTGGTCGCCACGCGGGGCTGGGGAAGAACGCCGTCCATGGAAGGGAGGAGGTGGGCCACCGGGAAAGGGAGAGCTGCCGGCCATGGAAGGCGGCGGGCCGTACGGATGCGGGTGGTCACGGGAGGGGGGGACGCGGTGAGAGGGCGCCTCCGGGATGAGAGGTATGGGGTGGTGAAGGGCATATCCACCGGGGGGGTAGGGGGGGGGGGGGGGGTGGCGGGAGTTGTTCAACTGCGAGGTCGTGACGCAAGGGGTCGATGTGTAGGGAAGAATTAGCGGGGGGGTATTGGGGGGGTGGTAGAAGGTATTTAACCATGAGCTCGGGACGCAAGGGCTCGCGGTGCGCATCGGGACGGCGTTGTGCGACGGCGGGGTCGCCAACATGAGTTGCAGCGGTAGCAGCAGCGAAGACCGACTGTGCGTCCGGTGGGGCGTAGCCAGGCTGGGGATGCACAAGCAGAGGGAGGGTGTGCACGTCGTGGCTGTCCCGAAAGTGTTGGAGCTGAGCATCGTGGCGGCGGTGAGCGACAGGGGGGTGCGGATTAGCAACCGCAACAGGAAGAGCAACAATGGCGGCCGCCGCGAGTCGAGGTAAGCTTCAAGGCGCGTCATTTGGTCAAGAAGCAGCGCGAGAATACCCTGGGTGGGAGCGAGATTGCTCTGCTGAGAGCCGGGGTCAGGGGAATCGGGAGGCGGAACATGCGGAGAGTCGGCAGAACGAGTTTTCGGCGCCATTTCGACAGAGGACGAAAAAGAAAGAGCTGAATAAAAAAGAGGCAGCGGTAAAAACCGCTAGCCGGACTCGTGCCTAACAGTGGTTTCAGAGAGACGGCCTTATGCCCGCCGACCCCTCGGCATGTAGCCCCGGGGTGTCTCAAAGCACCTTGCTGTATCCTCCACCCAGTGTGGGGCACAAGTCGGGGCCAAGGCCAGGACAGGTGGAGCGCTGCGCTGGCGGCTGAGTCGCTAAGATAATAAAAAAATAAAAAAGGTAAGCTACGGCTGGCGTGCAACATGTGGATGCGTATTCACCCGATAGTGCGCCCCCCCGTTCTCCATCTTGGACATGTGTACACATCTTGGACATGTGCACCTTGTACACACACGACGAGTGCGTCGGTGTGGGTGGCTGGCTATCGCCGGCGAGTGGCTGACTTAAGAGGGGTGGTGGCGGGTTTTAAATCGCAGTTTATACTGGCGATACCGCCGACTACAAGGTGAAAGTACTAGGTGTCTAAAGAAACTTGCCTTTTGCGGGAGACCTGTCGATCGTGGCTCGCCGAACCAGGTTGTCGCGCGTGAGTGACGTGAGGCGGGGGCCCATAACCTATTGAACCATGCAAACACAGTTAGTGTGGAAGATAACTTACGCAAACGTAGTTACAGTCACAGTCCCGCAAACGGAACAATTACGGCGACAACCAGCCTACATGCGTGGTGTCGGGACAACAAAAGAAGTGTTAGAGCTGCAGCCTAGCGACGGCTCTGTTCCAAGTCAAACATTTTATCGGTATGTCCGATCTAGACATGTACTAATCATATCTAGAGTAGCTTACACAAGCTATCTGCAACTAATACGTATGCGGTATTACTTACAACAAGGTAGAGCAGGTGTGGGGGTGGGGGTAGTGGAAGAGTGGGGGAGGGGTTTTGTGCGGTTGAGGGGAGGGGTAGGGGAGGAGGAGGAGTCCATGGGTTTTGAGGAGTCCTCATTGATGACGGGAAGGAGGGTAGGGGCTGTGGCGGGGGGGGGGGTGGTGGGGGGAGCTGTAAGGGAGGGGGAGGGGTGGGCGTGGAAGGAGGAAGTGGAGGCACGGGTGGTGGAGGATAGTTGGATGTCGGGGAGGGAGGAGAGGTCGAGTGGGAGCTCATCATCGGTGTGCATTTGATATTCCGATGGCTCGAGGAGCCACTGGTCGGAGATGTGGTTGATGTGGAGGTGGCGGGACCACCTGAGGGAGGAGGGGTCGTCCTCGATCGGGGTGGGAGCGTCCAGTGGCTGGAGGGCGTCCGCGAATTGGAGGATAAATTGTGCCGGCTCAGGGAGGTCCTCGAGCCTGCATTGCCGGTGGGTCGAGGGGGCTGATCCGGCAGAGGTGAGTGCGTGCGCGAGGCTGGAGGTAAGGAGGTCCTGTAGGAGGGGGACGGTCTCTTGGCCGGTGATACCGATGAACAGGGGGGAGCGGATCTTCACACGCCGGTCTGCAACTGCATGGGCAGAGGCGCCTCTCGCAGGAATTGGATTTTCTGCTGTCGTAGTTTTGTCAGGAGAGAGGGGGAGGAGGCTGCGGAGGGAGGTGCTGGACCGGCCGCGTGAAGTTCACGCTGGCGTGAAGTCAGCTCGTACAGGAGGCCGACCGCCACGCAGGAGGTGGGGAGAACAAGGCGAATTTCCGGAAATCCCGATCGAAGCGCGATAGGCAAGGGTGTGGTGTCGTCGCATTTTGGGGCTGTCGGGTGGAGGGGGCGGGTGGAGTTCGCAGTCCATCGTGTGTGATGGTCGAGTTCCCGACCGATTATATTTTTGATGCGATTAGGGAGGTCGGTGAGGCTGTTGAGGCGCTCGAGGAGCTAGTGGCGGGCCACCGAGCATGCCGACGTGATCGGTTCGGGGTGGGATGGATCCGGCAAGAAGACGCCGTGGATCCTGAAGCGAGCAAGGTGAGAGGGGGTGGTCGAGTACTGGCATGTGAGGAGGGAGGAGTCGATCATGCGGGTGGAGAAGTCGTCGGACGCGCAAAGGTCCGTTGTTGACCGGGGGGCAGCCAAGACCATGGGGGTCTGGAGTCCACGACGAATAGGGGAGGGGTCCAGTGCTGTTCCCGGGTTCCGTCGGACATGGGACAGTTGAGGGACGGTGAGGAATGGGGTCAGCGGGTGGCCCGCGAGTTGGTTCCGGGGATCGCAGAGGTCCGTTTAGCTCTCGCGGTCCTGGGGGTCCCGCAAGAGCGCCTGCCTATAGGTGGGGGGGGGGGGGTAGGGGTCGAGGACATTTCGTTCGAGCTTGATTCCGAGTAGGGGAGAAAACCAAGGGGGTTAGTTGAGGATTTTCGAGTGGGTTTCCGAGTGGGTTTCCGAGTGGGTTGCGTGTGTTGGCGGCACACGACCAGGCCCGATGGGACCTGGGTTTGTTGGATGTTGGCGGCGGACAGGGACGTCCGGACGCTCGGAGGGGCGCGGTGTGGCGCGCCGCCTCTCGGGGGGGTATAGTTTTGTAAGCGATGGGTGTGATTGTTCATACGTAGTACTGTGGCGGGTACATGTTCGGATTTCGAAGTGGGTGGCGCGATAGCTGTCGGGGAGACGAAATTCAAATCCATGAAAGCTGCGCCTTTGAGTGTGTCCCGACTTGTGTCGCTACGGATCCACTGACCTGGGTGAGTTAGGCTCGGGTGGGGAGAGGTGGATGGTGCCAGTAATTATACGGCCCTGTCCACTTGTCTGTCGCTCGATGGGAGGCCAGGCCCCGAGCGAAGACGATCGGCGTTGCTCATTCGAGCTACCGACCCATCCCCGTTATATGGTTCAGTAGTACTTTAGTAGTACTTTGGATCTTTTTACTGTCTTTAGTGACGGTAGGATTGCTTTTTTCATTGCAAACACATGAAGCGTTCGCGTGGGTAAGTCTTCTCAATGTTGCATGCTAGTTTTGTGTTGTCACGTCGCTACATATATTACTTGTCACGCGATAGATGATGTTGATGTCGCTTGCGATGATATTTTGGTTGTTGACATATTGCCGCACATTTTCACGATTAATGACCGCACCACCCTCATTCGAAAAGCAACACCCCTCATTCGAGTGGACAAAATGGACATACAAATCGGCCGGCCGTCGCGTATGTCGATACTATATCCATACCGTCTAGCGCCTATACCACGTAATTGTTTGAAACATGCCGACCCGTAGCCATTGTGAGCACCATCCACACATGTAGTTGCCGTTCGCAAAATGTTGCCAACTCAATGAAAAATAACATGCTACAATATCACACCTCCGTTTGTATCACAAACACACGGAGCGCTCGAGCGAGCCGTTATTTTTGATAGCGAATGCGAACTCACATTGGTGTTACATGTTGCGTATGGTACTTGTGCCATGTAGCCTACCCAGGTCACGGCTTCGCCGATGACCTCAATCTCCCCACCCCCTCCCTCCACCTGCTCTATTTGCCATGACCCCCTCCACACATACCCCACCTCCACCTGCTGCACGTGCCCACAATTTACCGTCCAATCCCAATGCCGCCCCGCTCAGGCACCCCCCACATAGCAATGCGACTGGTGCGACCGAGGTCAACAACACGTCCTCGCCCGAGTACACGAGGCCCAGTGGGCCCCTTGCCTTCAACTCCACTACACCATAAATGAGACCCCCCTTTGCCTACACCGCCCTCACCGCATTCAACTCATGATTCGTCCCCTCCACCACACCCATCCTTCCCGACCCTGGATCCCCGCCCCCCCCCCCCCTTGGATGCACCCTCTCATCACCTACAACCACGACCCCATCCACCCCGACCTCGACATGCTCCCTACCGGTACTTTCACCAAACACTCCCACCCAACACTACATGACACCACCATGCTCTGCACCCCCGACGGCCGCGCGGTCACTACCCTCTCGGGCTCCCGCACCCGTCACCTATTTCAACTCGTCCGCCCCGACCTCTCACACAGCTCTTTCGAAGGGGAGGTCTGCCACTTCATCACCCGTCTAGGCTCCCGTTCGGAAATCCACTCACCCACACCCGCCACCACCACACGCAACAGATGGGCCACTCGAGAGGACTTACCCACATCACTACGCACCACATTCCGCATCCAGACGGAACTGTACTCAAACCCCCTCAACAAATCACTCCACTCTCGCACGTACCACTCACTCTACCCCGGAGACATAGTCTTCTCATCAAGCGGCAACAACGCCCCACACACTTGGCACGGCACCAACATCGCCAACCCGGAATACGATCACGAATGCATGCGCCGAGCCATGGAACACGCAATCACCAGCGTCCACTGTACAGCCTCACACCCGCTGCCCCCCATTCATCCGCACACACCTCGGCAAAATCAAAGCACACAAGCACTCATTAGGCAATGACCTCGCAGACACCCTGGCTAACCAGGCCGCGGACGGACACTCACCCGACACCACTTACACCACATGTTCAATCGTGTCAATATGCCACTAGACATGACCATACACCCTCTTATCGCAAACCCCGTGGGAGCCCATACCCTACACATACACCTACCTCAAAGTAGACGCATACCCACACAACACCAAACACACACACACACACACACACACACACACACACACACACACACACACACACACAAACACACACTCACACACACACACACACCTCTCACAAACCTCCAAGCACGGGGCCCTTCTCGCCTATGCCGCGAAGGACGGCGCCGACTTCACATTCCACAAAACACACACAACACTCACTAACATACAATTCATTCACAAGCAAGAATTCATGTTGGGCATGCATAACACCCGCCTCCTCACCCACAACCCCACCTTGCATTACCCCATCCGACTCCTCGAACCTCGATACGTCGGTCACAGAAACGGTCGTCGCCGATACTCCTCGATTAAAAAAATCCAGATAGAGGAATGGAAGTACTGCACGGACCACAACCTCTCCAACACAGCCCACTTGCTTCGCGCCAAATACACCCCCCTTGCCAATGCCATACGCCAGCACTGGCCAATTACCGAAGTCGACATCCTCCCCATCGTAATGAGCCGCACGGGTACACCGCACTCATCCACCATCACAAGTCTCACCTCTCTCCTCACCCTCCGCATTGACCCATGACAAACTCATCTCGAATACACGACTCGACACGTCCCGCATTCTTGCACACCTCCACACGCACATTGTCCAATGGTTGTATCATCTCCTACTCATCTACCGCATCAAATCCCGCACGACCACTCGCCGCGCCTCCACACACTGCACCTACGCAAGCCCTTAGTCGCACGCCCCCACCACCCTGCACCGCACACTCCCCGGGGGGGAATAAAACCCCCATCACCCTTTGGAAAGGTTGGACTTAGGTGGTTAACGGTCTAGCTCTGACTTGTAAGTTTCATGTATGTCGTTGTTAGGAGGGCCCAAAGACAACAACCGGCGCATACGGTACTTGATGTAAACCGGCGCATACGGTACATGTCGAATACAATTTCAAGTTCAATTTCTACTTTACTCCCCCACGAAAGGTGTTCTCGCTTGGAACTGGTAAGATTTCGTTACACATACGGCAGACAAAGGGAGGATCTTCCCAACTCGGAGCTGATGTGACCCACTCCGCCACGGACACCCACGTTGAATTCTGATGTCTTCCACCCCCCCTCTCACATCATTAACCGCACCGAACTAGCGAGGATTGATGTCGGCCCACAACTCGGCCACACCCACCTCCTCACCGATAGTGCATGCTGACTCCGCCTTATCCAATGCTTCATGCGCTGCCCCTCCGCCTATCGACACCAAATCCGCCGCGAAGCCCTCGAATCCATCACCCACATACCTCACACCCGATGCACTTCAAGCATCCGTACACACCAGATCAAAGTTAAACCACGCTAGCACTGTCTAGGAAACGCTTACGTCAACGAGCTAGCCAATCGCATATGGACACCAACCCGACACAACGTACGACACAGGTTTAAGGCTAGGGATCAAGTGAATTTTGTCGATGTTGATGGCAATGATATTTTGCAACGTCGATGTTGATGATATTGATATCTTGGATTGTCGATGTTGATGGCGTTGATAGTTTGAGATGTTGACATCGATGGCAATTTAGGCCGACAGTGTCGCCGATGTATCAATATTTTGGACGATATATCGATACATTGGGCTTAAATAATCAATATTTTACAATTGTTTTGATAGTTGATGGCATTGATGCGAGCACTACTGCCATCGTGTCTATGTCGATGTCGCAACCTATCACATCGATGGCACTATCACTAGGTGATGATGATACTATCGACGAGGCATCGATGGCTGATCCCTAGCCTTACACCGGACGTATCTATAGGCACATGGACTTGGCTCTACACACTCATCCCTCAGCCACAAGAAGAGCCAACACCCTATATGTACACCAACCTCAAATCACACGCACACAAACAAAGCATCAAGCACACCCATACCCCCCTTTCATGCACCATCAAACATGGCGCCCTACTTGTCAGAGCCGCCTTCGACGGGGCGAATTTTTCATTCCACAACCCACACACCTCCCTCACCCACATTCAATTCACACACAAACACGAGTTCATGTGGTGAGTCAACAACCCCCGCCTCCCATATATGTTGTCAATGTCGCTTGTGATGCATGGTGTTGGTTGTTGACATCTTGCTCGATGGATTACCCGATGAGGGAAAGCGGGAGCGGAATGCAATTCGCGCCACTTTTAAGACGATTTTATTTTGCATGTGAAGCGTTGGCCATTGGATATCATGCCGACACTAGAACGTTGAAGTGTAGCGTTTCGGTATTAGCTTTCATATGGTCCCACTCTTGGCTAATTCGGCTAGATATCGGCTCTTAAATGGGGGTGCGAGTGAGCGCATGTCGAGCCCTAAATGAAATGAAATGAAATTGTTTACAACAATACCAGTATAAACCGGTTGCTGTCTCTGGGCCCCCCCTTATGCTATGCCATACATGACTTAGTAGACTGAGGTAGACCGTGAACCACTAATCCCAACCTCTCCAATGGCAGTAACGATACCGTCTAAAACATACTCATAAACGAGTACTGATTGCATACAGGTATGAAATATAAAATGTCGCTAGTCTCCACCATACGCGGCCTGCTCCAGCCGCTGCGTGGTCGCTGATCAGCAGAGCTGTCCAGCTTAAGCTCGTCGAGGCGAACCTGCCTGACCTCGGCTCATGTGCGACTCCGGTCGTGCCGGAGCTTGGGGGGAAAGGCAAGTAAAAAACCCCCCTCGGAAAGGTCGTCGTCGGTCCCGCCTCGATCCGTGCTCAACCCCGCCCGAGGTATTAGCCGCTCCTCTCGACGCAGCTCGCCACCTAGCCGAGTCTTCTCTCCTCCTTCGGGGGCTGAGAAGAGAAAAGAACTAGGCTGCAGACGGTGTCCGGCTGGCTCTCCTGCCCCTGAGCCAGATTTTCTCATGTCCCATGTCCTTTTCCCGTCTGTCTCCAACACCTATCTGATCGCGTTGTGGCCGTCCGTGCCCTCCCCCAGTGGTTTACGTTGTTAGGGGGCCGCCTTTACGAGCAGTGTGCCGTTACGATAACCCTAGGCACACTGCCTGAGGCAGCCTATCGATAACTGGGTACCGACTAGGGAAGGGGTAGGAAGAACACAAGGATCGAGTCGCCGGTCCTCAAAAGATGGTGGGTACGGGAATTTTTCCAAAAACCCCCCGTACCGGGCTTTTCCGGCGGCGGGTGATCCTAAGGACCGCCGCCGCTAGACCGTGCCGCTCCTCCGGCTGCGACCAACCACCGCCCTGCGATAGCCTCAGGCCTCGCCCCTAGGGGAGATCTGAGGCGCTCGCAGGGCTGGCGACTGCTAGCGAGCGCCGTCCCTAGCGCTGCTTCCCAGCTGTCCGCCGCGAGCTCCAACACCTTCGTCCCTCCGCTGATCCGTCCGTACCCCTCTTCGCCAAAAAATATTTTGCAAACGCCGCTCCCGCCCCATCGTCGGAAGAGTATCTGCGAGTATTTAGTCGCGGAAAGACATATCGGACTGGCCGAGCGGGAGATCCATGTGTTGGTGTACGGATATTATGTTTTTCCAAAACCCTCCGTACATGGCTTTCCGACAGCTGCTGATCCCGCGGATCGCAGCTGCCGGTACCTCGTTTAGCCCCCTACCGTGCCAGGCCTGGCACGGCTATGGGGTTATCAGCGCCCACCGCGTGGAGGTAGAGGTAGGTGCCGACGGGCATGCGAGCGCACCCCCCTCCAGGGCCGCCGCCGCTGCGCCGCCGGCGGGCGCCGAGCCCTAAAACTCTAGTCTGGGTGCTTGGGTTCGAGTTTGAATATATGATGTTTGATTCCCATCAATCGCCATGTACATGTACATGTACATTGACGCACGCCGTTACCGCGCTTTGACCAGTTTCGGCGCTGCCGCTTATCTAGATCGTCATTGTTCTTCGCACCGCCTGCCTCATCCCGCCCGCGTACCTACCAGTCTCACTAACCTACGAAACACTTACCTCAAAGATTCTCGTCAACAAAAATAACAGGTCTATGGCGCCCGAAGTCGTGCTTATGCCCTCATCCCCACGTTCACGGCGGCTGTTGAACTTGAGCGCAGAGAGTACAATAAAGATCCCAACGATTGAGTTGACTTCCGAACGAGTGCGCACAACACTGGCGCGGTTTGCCGGAGAGGGAGTCTCCGACTTTCAACTCTTTGCCACAGAAGAAGAGGTTGCACATAAGAGTCATAACCAATACCCATCTGACGTTGTCCTCCCCAAAGCGCCAGACCTGCAACAGCACGCCAAGCTCAATGAGTTCGGGTTTCGCTCGCCCGAGGACGGCAAGATTCTTCTCGTGATCCGAGTATTCAAGAAAGCTAACAACGGCTCCGGGGTCTCAACAACCCTTGAAAGTGTCGGCAAGTCAGAGATGACACATCCAATATGCAAGAAACAAAAGTCCCCGCCTCTACTTTGTATGTGGATCTTCTTTGGAAATCCCCCTTTAAAGCTATGGTCACGAGTTTGAATTGCATTTTCGTCGTTGTTTCTTATTATTCTATCGGCTGCTTGTTGCCCGCAGTACATGAATATGATTTGGCAACATTTTCGCAGGCCTTGAATCAATGTCCCTTTTCAAACAAGTATTCAACGAAGTTTACGGACGCAGACTCAACGGGGATCCCTTTACAAAGAAGCCTCCCCAAGCGCCACAGTGGATGAACACCCATACCGGTCTACGGTTTTTAGAGCTCTATCGCGAGCAGTTCGGGTCGTCCTGGAGCAAGAACCAAGCAATGAAACACAAACTTTTTGCCTACGCCACCCGCCACGCCCCAGATGTGCGGTCGAATCTCAAGAGCTCAGATAGGGAGATCCCCAAAACAGATGGGATGGGACGTCTTCTACCGACTGCGAGGGACGAAGCGAGGAACGTTGCAATGACTTGGCTCCGAAGTGAATACGGGAAGGCCTCCACAGACTGCAAGGTGCCGCCACTCCCGGGACATAAGCCTACCACTACGATCGAGGAAGGAAGTAAGGAATGTGCCGTCATTCCGTATGAGAAGAATATCAGGTGTGATGCCCTCTCCCTTTTAAAAGCGCATGCTTGCTGAGTTCATTTTTTTACAACACACTTATATACGTGAACTACCGCTCTTGTTAGTGGTTTGTGCAGAAGCGACCAAAATGGCCCGAGAAACCCTATTGCTATCTGCGGCATAGTCGAGCCTCGACGTCATCGGGCGATGCCGGAAACGAAGAACTTTTCCACAGCCCGTCGTTCTTATGCCCTGCACCCCGCTCTTCTCCTACCTCACGCCGACCAACAGCAAGCGAATAACGGCGTCGACGTTGTGCAAAGTGAAGCCAACACTAGGCCACCAATAGCAGTGCCGCTTCCTATGACAACGCGGGAAATTACGTAACGCTACTTCGAAAGGGGCGTGTGTTGACCTAGATAGCACGACCTCTCCAATTTCTACAACCGACAAACGTTTGACGAGAGTGCCCGCTCAGCCAACGAAGGCATCTGATGGTGGCAAAGAGAACGAAGAACCCCGGCCGCTTCAGCCCGCTGAGGCGATGAGAAACTGTACCGCTGACACCCGCACTGCGGTAACCTGCGGGTCTGACGCCGTGGCAACTGGAAACACGCGGAAGCGTAGGAGAGTTGCAGACAATCACTCTTTCGGATTGGGCGGCTTGCGTTGAAGCGGCTTTTCGCCATCGCGTCATGGAAGCAATCTTGAAGGCATCGACTTAGTCGTCAGGCGAATAGTAGAACGCTTTGTTTATTAACTGCGCATGTACTGGTAATTGGTAGAAGAAATGCTCATTATCTTTCATGTTTCAAATCGGCGCTGTAGAGCTGTTTCTTACCGGCAGATCAGGATTCTAGTCAGCGTATTAGATGCGATAGGCAAAAGGGCATCGGGTAATAATGGATTTAGTGAAACGTAAAAATGTAATTTCACCGAATTATTTCTCTCCCCTGAAAAGTAATTGCACTTAAGTACACGTACCCGTAATTTAAGCTCTGAAACATGCGAATTACCCAAGAAAGATCTGACGGTCGAAGTTGATCTTGGATAACGATAGATGCGAAAAAACCCCGAATAGGTGCTATTTCATGGTCAAGATATATCTTCGTATGACCAGAATGCACAGCTGGCAAATATAAATCATAATGATATAAATACGGTAAGTTTGCAACTTAGGGATAGTGATGAGACTCCCGCCGTGGCGGCCCAAGCATAACGTATCACAATATACCGTGAGGCGATCAGGCGCATTATCATATTGATACGGCGTACGTACAATCACGTGGTGGAGATAACGCGTAATCATTATGTCTTATTCTGTCTCAGAGCGGTATCACGGGTACAACCGATGTACTTTCCTCGTATCCACATCTAGAGACAGATAATACTTAGTGTCTGATCAGCATACTGAATAAATCGCTCAGCGTAATACTTAGTGTCTAATTAGCATACTGTGTCAATGACTCGGCGTAGTACTATGTGTCTCATCAGGATACTGTATCAATGACTCGGCGTAGTACTTTGCTCTGTATTGTGTCAGAGAGACTCACGGGGGTTGAAGTACTACAGAAGCAATACCCACGGGACGGGCCGCGATGCGAGTGTGAAGAGCGGGCGCACGAGAAGGACTTCGTGCAAGAACCCGTGATCTAGCGACTACGGACCAATAGAACCAGCGAGTCGAGAAGACGTAAAGGAGCTTTACGCGGGAGATGAAGGTTTTCCGGCTAGCGATAGTCGACCGGCTAGTACACCGTGATACCGTATGTAACACAACGTGCTTATGTAAAAACGGCCGATTTTGATTCCTTGCCGTATGCCTCCGCGTACCGTAAATACGAGAATCGCACGTTTTAATTCTTGGCGGGTGAGTTTATGTATCGAGGAACCGCGTCGAGGAAATTTCGCGAGATTTTGCGACTAGGAGCTTGTACCATTTGTAGTGACACAACGGAGATTTGATGAGACGCCGACGTGAACGACTTATGTTGACTCCAAGTCGATTGTTTTGCGAGATGCGTGCAACGAGATGCTTGATCATGCGGCGAGATGACTTCGAAGCTGCGCGAACGCTACGTCGAGAGAAGACCAGTACGAGCCAAGAGATGTTGTAATTTTTTGCGCCACTGAAATTTCGGACTCAAGAGGGAAGAGACTGAGAGATTGAAGACGAGACAACGTTGTTGAGACGGGCTGGCATATACCGGCATATATGTGCCGCGAGTGTATTTTGTACCGGTATTTTTTGGCGGAGTATACTCGTACGCAAAAGTTCGAGAGAAACAATGAAGATCTGGAAGGCTTCTACGCATTAATGACACGGAAACGCGTCACTGCGTGATCCCGTTTTTCTGTCCGCGCGTGATTTCTTTCAGAAGAGAACCAGCGAAGAGCCGTTGGTAAGAAGAAGAACCATGAGAATTAAAGATTTCGGTACGCGAGACTTCCCAAACTACGGAGTGCGACAAACGTTATCGCTACACTGCGAGTAAGCGAATGTGGGTTTTACGTACCGATATTATGAGATGACCGAGTGGTGTAGTATCGATACGCCGTGACCCGTACACCGGAAATTCGGAATAATTGCGGGATGCAAGAGCGGCGAAGACATCGGTACCATGAGGGCATTGAGACTGGCGAGCCGAGTCGAGCGTACTGCGCTATCGAGGCCTGCTAGAGCGTGCGCAAGAGCGCAACGCAAGACTATGAGAAGGACCGAGAAGACGCCGAGTCTAGTACGTTTAGCAGCCATGTTCCGAGGCGAGGATGCCACGGGATTGGACGTGCTTGACGAACCACTGGTGCGAGCAAGACTGGCGGACGCAACAACGATTAGCGAGTGTACGTCGAGGACTGCACTGCGGCTGAAGATGTTTTTATTGGCGAGTTTGTGTCTTGTATGGGCGGGAGACCTACGAGCAGAAGTCTTTGCGGTGGTACGTGGTGACGTTTTCTATCCGCTTCTACAGTTCATCTGATATTCCTTGTGCAATGATTGTACCGGTGAATTTTCTACCGACCTGATTACGGAGAATTTGCGATTTATTTTGTTTCCTGGAGTTCAAGAGATCGAGTTCGTCCGACGAATTGCTGTCATCTTACAAATTTTAGGCGATGAAGATTATTATACGGTATTTTGCGATTTTATCGCTATATTCTGCCGTGTACCTGTACCCTTTTTGTGGAGTGGAGCTTCTACAGTTTTATCAGTACTTATGGCTACGAATCAACTTCGAGAGTATCCGTACCTGTATCACTAGCGTGACATGCAGTTGCGATCAGTTGGACATCCTTGGAGCTGACTACGAGCAACAAGTGGACACTCTGGCGACCTGGACGACGCAGTACCGTGACCTGGACGGAAGACTTTGGATCGAACTGTGACAGAACGTGACGCGTACACCTGTTGGACGTCTTACACCCATAACAAAGCAGTAGAACAGAACAAAACGTGACGCGGACACCTGTTGGACATATTACACCCAGAATGGAACAGAATCCCAAAACAGAAACTAGAACGAGAATTTGAGAACAGACGGACACACCTGGACGGAAGCTGGACCTAGCTGATTTTGAGTTGTACCGGAGTGTTTCCAGTTTAGCGCGGAGTATTCCAAAATTGTGCTTAAGCGAGGAGACCTGCTAAATTCAGATGTGACCGAAGAACGGCGACCTGGCAGTAGTGATGCGATTTCTTACAAGTACATGTCCAGGACGAGATTGCGGATTGGGACTGTGGAGCACCATGATGACCTGCTGAGTTACCGCGATGAGATGAGGGAGCAGAAGACTCAAAGGACTCTCTACACGACATGAAGACATGGCGGACGACAAGCAAAGCGCGGGGAGATTCGCTTGGCTTGACCTGATGGGATATGCGCCAACCTGTGCTGTTTTTGGCGACGCTAGTTTCAGTCGGTAAGGTACGCACACACGGGCATATTTTTTCCGGACGTTCTGCGATACGTTTGAATTTCATCCGATGAGGCGCAGCAACACGACCGCTACTTTTCCTGATTCTGTTGGAGTTTCCTCGTATTATTTTGACCTTCCTTTAATTTCGAATGTTGCTATTTGTACGCGGATCGACCGAGCTTTTCCTGCTTCCATAAGAAGACCCTACTGTGGCTGCTGATTCATGTGGAGCAGCTACACCTATATTATATTTCGCCTACAATATCTGTGGGAATATTTTTCTGTGGATCCCGACTATAGCGATGACGATACCGTATCGTGTCTTGGAGGTGGAGGCGATACCGCATGGGTCTTTGATAGCGAGTACAGTGTTTCGCTTTGGGACGAGATTGCGAAAGGACTACACGCGAGAAGTTTTGCTGGATTGTTTTTTTTTTTTGCGACGACGCGTTTCGGGACTATACCGTACCGCGACTAGCGATTGGATACCAGCTGGTTACTTTTCGAGGAGCCCTTTTTGCACGATTGAGCAACGGCGAGCAGCCAGCAATTGAAACGAGCGACAGATTACATTTTTGTTATCTCGAGGACGCTGCCTACCTACCGACAGCACCTATGCTTAGCGACTTGTGTTTTGGAGACGCGATGCTATTCGCACAGCGTTTTCTTTGGCACTACGCGACTAATTGAGGATTGAGGGATTTATTGAGGTGAACTTGCAAGCGCGTGACAAGTGAAGCGACTTATATGGGAGCACCGAATACGGGATGGCTACGCGACGCTGATGCTTTCGAAGATTTCAACGAGGGAGTTAGCGATGCGGCAACATTTTTGTTGTTGGCCTACCGCAAGCAAGCTTCAAGTGGAATCTCGGACCTATACCGATGGCCCGTATCTTCGCGATGGAGCGTGCTACTGAGAAATTAACTTCCCGCGGATATTTTTATTTCTATTCGTACAACCAGACTTTTATCGAGTCCTGCCATACGAGTAGAAGAGCGCAACTATACGCCTGAAGTACTGCTACAATACTGAAGGACACTTTTATTGAAGCGAGCGATATTTCTTTTGGCTACCTGTAAGCAAGTCTCAGAGGATTGGCGACCAAGACCGTTACATCGAGCTGATGAGATATGTTTGCTGTTTCAGCGATGCTGGACGACCTGACAACCTGTGGACTACCGCTACGCTGCGATGATTGTGTGCTTTCCTGATGGTGCTGCTTACGCAGTTATCGTCACAGTCAAGCTGCTGATCAGCGGCTAGATGCTACGGATGGCTACGAGAGAAGCAACTACCGGACGCGATGGGAGTCGACTTCGGGGATTAACGTCGAGATTATTTTTCTTTGACCTACGCGACCGACTACGCCCCGGAGCATTGCTAAGGTGGCGAGCTTCAAACTGTACATAATTTTATTCCTGACCCTTTCTGGTCCTGACCTAGTGCTAGATGTGTTTTCAGCGGACCACACCAACAACGAGCACGTTGTTGCTTAAGGAGGCGAGAGTGTCATAGTCTCCGACGATGACGCTGGAAAATCACAGTATTAATTAGCGAGTAATATCTGCTGATACTTGTCATTAATGGCGGTATTTCCTCTTAATAGCAACTACGCGTACGTATCATTAGATACAGGGCTAAAATGGTGTTAGCAATTGTACTTAGCGATAACGGTCGTATGACGAGTAAAGCGACGAAAGGAGCGAGCTCGTCGTCATATTTGAATTATTGCCTATACATGTATTGAGTACTACACTCCTCCACAAAAGTCCGGACAAGATTTCGCACCTTCGCAAATTGGAGAGGATTGTGGAGTGGCACGTCAGCATCCCCGCGCTACGTAAGCGCGTACACCCTCGCGTATGCCAAAATTGGAGAGGTTGGCCTCTCCAATTTGGCCCGATATCGCAGAGGCGCGACCAAATTGGAGTGGCGTTATCAACCGGTAATTTCAAATTACCGTCCTGCTGTCACGGCCCGCGCATCCTCCTTCGCGCGTTTCAGAAACCGACCCACCACCTCATCCCCCCGGTGCCGCCTGACTAAGGCGGGCACAGACGAAGTCCCCTCGACTGAGGGGGCGAAGGCTACCTCAGTATCCTCGCTAGAATAGAAGCGCCGTTGGGAGCGGGACGTGGAGTGGATCACGGCGCTCATGCACGCGGCGGATGCCGCGGATACTTGCGACTACCGGAAGGCGGACAACCAACACGGGAAGAAGGGCAAGCTGCAAGACAAGCTGCGAAAGGAAATGGGGCAGTTTCGCCCTGACTCCGGTACGGCGGTCTTGACCGAGGGGCGGGTGTTGGGCAAGCGCGTCGAGCTGATCGTCCGCGCCTGGTCGGCTGGTGATGCCCGAAAGAGGAAGGACGGCATGAACTGCAGCATGTGGCATGCGCTATTGCCGCAGCTGTGCGCGGAGGACGCGTTGCAAAAGGGCAAGGCCACTCTCCCGCCAACACACGCAATCCACTCGAAATCCAAACCGAAAACTCTCCTCAAACCCCTCTATATCTTTTCCCCACTGCGATCCACGCACGGTCAACTTGTCCTCGACCTCTAAACCCCCCCCCCCACTTACAAGCAGGTGCTCTTGCGGGATCGCCCGGAGCAAGCGCGACATGTGGACCTCTCCAACCCTAGAAACCAACTCGTGGGACACCCACTAGCCCCGTTCCTCACTGTCCCGCAACCGCCCCCTGTTGCACAGAACATGGGCACCGCTACGGACCCCTTCCTCATTCGACGGGGACTCCAGACACCATTGGTCCTCGCGGCCCCTCGGTCAACCACGGACCTCGGATCGGCCGACGAAATCTGTACTCGTATGATCGACTCCTACCTACTCACAGGCCAGTACTCCACCACCCCCTCCCACCTCGCTCGATTTTGGATACACGGGGTCTTCCTCCCGGAACCGACTCACTCCTCGGCCTCGGTGATCTTTGCCTTGTCGATTAGCCGCCGATGGCTGCTCGACATCATTAACCACCTCGACGACCTTACCACCCGCGTCAAAAATATTATCGGCCGAGAACTCGTCCACCACTCGCGATGGACTGCGAACGCCACCCGCACCCACCACCCGACAGCACCGCCAACCTTCGACTCCACCCCCATGCCGGTCGACATCACGTCGGGCTTTCATGCAATTCGACTGGATATCCCCACCTCATGCATAGCGGTTGGCCTCCTGTAGCGACTCGCTTCATGCCAGCGTGAGCTCCGATCGGCCGGTCCAACACCCTCCTTCGTTGCTTCCTCTCCCTCCCTACTGACCAAACTACGACATCAGAAGTTCCGGTTCTTACGAGCAGTGCCGGCCCCCGCAATCTCAGGCCGTAGGGTAAAGATCCAATCCCCCCTCTTTACTGAAATCACCGGCTAAGAAACTGTCGCCCTCTTACAGGACATACTCACGTCCAACCTCGCGATCGCGCTTACATCAGCCCCCTCGACCCCTCCCCCAAGTCGGATAGAGGACCTCCCGGAACCTGCCCAATTCCTTCTCCAATTCGCGGACGCCCTCCAACATGTAGACGTCCCCACCCCGATCGAGGGTGACCCTTCCTCCCTCTTGGTGAATATCCTTGACTTGCCCAATAACCCCATTCATTCACAATCTGGCCCAATATCAATTCACATACTTTCGAATTCGCATCACGAGCATGTACCCCCCTACCACCATCTTCGCACCATCACCATCACTCCCCCCCTGTCAATGGACACGTCCAAGGCACCTCATGGGCGGCCACTTGCCTCACTATAGTCCTCATCCAGTCTCGCCACTCCCTCTCCCTCCCCTGCATCAACGCTGACGGCGTCATTCCGCCAACTCACTGACTATACACTCTGCTACACCAAACATCTAGTGAATACACACAGCATCACACCACTTCCTCAACCCCCTCAACATTCATCCACAGAGGTACACTTACCCAATTCACGTGCACCCTCACCATCACTCCCCACCACTACTCGACCTTTGGCAGAGCCCGACTCATGGACCATGTCTTCACCACGACCCCCTCCCCACCACCTCTCACTCACACCAAAAACTTCACCCTCTACCGCAACCCCCCCACCCTCCTCCTTCAATGGACCCATCACCTCCATGACTGCAATGTGCCAGTAGCCAGTAGG